>PISX010007976.1:0-85305 GCA_004024625.1 Mellivora capensis | reverse complement strand
AATGGATAAAGAAGATGTGGTATATATACACGATGGAATACTATGCAGCCATCAAAAGAAATGAAATCTTGCCATTCACAACGACGTGGATGGAACTAGAGGGTATCATGCTTAGTGAAATAAGTCAATCAGAGAAAGACAACTATCATATGATATCCCTGATACGAGGAAGTGGAGATGCAACATGGGGGACTAGGGGAATAGAAAAAGGAGAAAAGAAACAAGATGGGATTGGGAGGGAGACAAACCATAAGTGACTCTTAATCTCACAAAACAAACTGAGGGTTGCTGGGGGGAGGGGGTCAGGAAAGGGGGGTGGGGTAATGGACATTGGGGAGGGTATGTGCTATGGTTAGTGCTATGAAGTGCATAAACCTGGTGATTCACAGACATGTACCCCTGGGGATAAAAATATGTTAATAAAAAATAAAAATTAAAAAAAATTAACTCATAGATAAAAAGAACAAATTGGTGGTTGTCAGAGATGGTAGATGGTAAATAAGCAAAATAGGTGAAAGTAGTCAAATGGTACCAACTTCCAGTTTAAAATAAATAAGTCATGGAGACGTAATATACAGCAGGATGACTATAGTTAATAATACTGTGCTGTGTACTGGAAAGTTGCTAAGAGGTTGCCTGGGTGGCTTAGTCAGTTAAGCGTCTGCCTTCAGCACAGATCATGATCCCAAGATCCTGGGATGGAGTACCACATCAGACTCCCTGCTCAGCAGGGAGTCTGCTTCTTCCTTAGCCCTCTCCCCCAACGCTTGGTCTCTCTTGTGTTTGAGCAAAAATAAGTAAAATTGGGGCACCTGGGTGCCTCAGTCAGTTAAGCAGCTGCCTTCGGCTCAGGTCACAATCCCAGCATTCTGGGATCAAGTCCCACACCGGGCTCCTTGCTCCGCAGGGAGCCTGCTTCTCCCTCTGCCTGCCACTCTGCCTGCCTGTATTCTATCTCTCTGACAAATAAATAAACAAAATCTTTAATTAAAACAACAAAATCTTTTTTTAAAAAGTTGGTAAGAGAACTTAAAAGTTCTCATCACAAGAAAAAAAGTTTGTAATTATGTGCAGTGATAAATGTTAACTAGACTTACTATGGTGATCATTACACAATATACAAATATCAAATCACTATGTGGTAATCAGTTTCATTCTTCCTAAACTAATATGATGTTGTATGTCAATTATATCTCATTTTAAAAAAAGAAATAGGAAAAGAAAACCCAAGTGAATTTTTTTATAACCAGGGAGTAGGGTAAGACCTGAGTAAAGAGAAGTCAAGTTCCAGAATTAGTAAATGAAAAGATTATGAAAATGACATTAAAAAAAAACTTTGGATGGCAAAAAAAAATCACAAAATAAAAACATGTTTGACAATCTACTGAAATATATTTGCAACTTAAAATACAAAAGGCTAATATCTATAATCCATAAACATGTTTTTAAAATGAAGATGAAAAAGACCAACAACTCAATATTTAGAAACAGGTAACAGATAAAGAGTTCTCAAAAAGAAATGCAAATGGGCATGAATGGGAGATAAAGGTCTCTGAATTGATCACATAGTTTTTTCTTTGGAAAAATATAAGCTTTATAAAATTAAGATAAATAAATCAAGGGGAAAAGGTAATCTTTAAATACTGAGTAAAAAAAGAACTAAAACAAGTGAGTCTCACTATAAATCAAGTTGAAGGCAGAACAACACAAGAAAAAAAGTTACTTTAAATGACTTAAAAGCAGTATTTTGCCTATACATCCTTAGTGGTATATATTCTAGGTCAAAAGAACTTAAAGTCAGCAGTAGTATCATTTTTTCAAAATATAATTATACGTAAGTACTAGAAGTATTAATAAAGTTAATATCATTATGAACCTAGATTTTCAAAGAAGAGAAAAAAGATGGAAATAATAAAAAGTTAAGAAATAAAACATAACTTTGCAATCTTACATTTGAATTACAAATATCAGTAAGAACTTGAGATCATTATCTCATTTTAAAAAAAAGAAGAAGACTTACGAGGTGCCTGGGTGGCTCAGTCAGTTAAGTGACCAATTCTTGATTTCTGCTCAGGTCATTATCTCAGGGTACTAATATCAAGCCCCACATCAAGCTCCACACTCAGTGCAGAGTCTGCCTGTCTCTCTCTTTCCCCCTCCATCCTCCCCCTGCTTGTCTGCTCTCTTTCTCTAAAATAAATAAATCTTTTTAAAAAGACTTCTGGGGTGCCTGGGTGGCTCAGTGGGTTAAAGCCTCTGCCTTCGGCTCAGGTCATGATCTCGGAGTCCTGGGATTGAGCCCACATCAGGCTATCTGCTCAGCAGAGAGTTTCCCCTGCTCAGTTTCCCCTCACCCCCACCTGCCTCTCTCCCTACTTGTGATCTCTGTCAAGTAAATAAATAAAAATCTTAAAAAAAAAACAAAAACGGACTTCCTTACTGCCACTGGAATGGCCTATAAGCCTATAAATTATTGTGATAACACAATAGCTATATATACCCCTTAGCGCCAAGATTATGATCTCTAAATACCATTTCCCATTAAAAGGAACTACACAAAGAAATGGCTGATGCCGGGTAGAGAGTGTAAAATGTACAAAATAAGCCTAGGTTAACTTATTGTGCCAGAAAGTAAGGATATTATCAAAGACTGCTTGGATCATTTCGAAGTACAACAGCAATTTTAAAGGGATTCTCACTAACCTAAAAGAGAGCAATATATCTCTTTTCAAATTGGTGTCTTCACTTTCTTTGGGTAAATACCCAGAAGCAGAATTTATGGATTGTGTGGTAGTAGTTCTATTTCTAGTTTTCTAAGGAACTTCCATAGCAGCTGCATCAATTTACATTTCCACTAACACTGTATGAGTGTTCCCGTTTCTCCACATTCTTGCCAGCACTAGGGAATAGATTACGCACCCTTATGCTCACTGCAGCATTATTTATAATAGCCGAGATATGGAAGCAACCCAAGTGTCAATCAATGGATGAATAGATAAAGATGTGATGTATACATATGTGTGTCATATATATATATACACACTAGAACATTACTCGGCCATAAAAAAGAATAAAATCATGCCATTTGTGACAACATGGACAGACCCAGAGGGTGTTATGCTAAGTGAAATTAAGTGATGGACAAATCCTGTATGATCTCACTCTTACATGTAGAATCTAAAAAACAAAATAACCAAGCAGACAAAACAAAACAGAAACAAACTCATAAATACAGGAAACAAACTGGTGGTTACCAGAGTGGAGCAGAATTGGGGATGGGTGGAACAGGTGAAGGAGATCAAGAGGTACAAACTTCCAGTTATAAAATAAGCCATGGGGATGTAATATACAGCATAGGGACCATAGTCTATAATATTGTAATGACTTTGTATGGTAACAGATGGTGACTAAACTTATCAAGGAGATCATTTTGTAACACACAAAAACACTGAATTTCTATGATGTGCACATAAAACTAATAGGATATGGTATGTCAATTATACTTCAATTAAAATAAAACAAAATAAAATAAAGTAAAATGGGACAATTTGCACTGAAAAGAATGGCTGAACGGAGTGAACACATCAAATATATAAAAATTATGAGATCATCAAATAAATAACCACAACTATTGGTCACCACTGGAACCTGCTAGGACATCAAGTCCCTTCTTTGAAAACTTGTGAACTGGGAAATATCAAGCATTCATCCTGCCAAACTATATTTCAGGGTAACCAAATAGATGATATCAGAAAGCTTTCCTTTATTAAAAAATCATTCCTAGCTAATAAATCAGAAGGGAGGTTTTTTTGGTTTTGTTTTGTTTTTACAAAATCACTCTTTTGAATCATCTAAGGGAATACTAGATTTAGGCAAGAATCATCAGGGGTGGGGCGCCTGGGTGGCTCAGTTGGTTCAGCATCTGCCTTTGGCTCAGGTCATAATCCTGGGATGGAGCCCCACATTGGGCTCTCTGCTCACCAGAGAGTCCACTTCTCCCCGCCTCTCTCTCTGACCCTTTCTCCCCACATACCTAAACAACAACAATAATCTGAGGTTACAAATATCACTTGGGTCTACGACTGATGGAGAACAATAAAGGGATCAAACTAAGGCTACCTGAACTCACTAATCAATTCTGACACAAAAAGAGGGGCAATAAGTCATTGTGTACCTCCATTCAAACTTTTTAACTGCTTAAAAATTAATGGATTCTTTAAGACATTTTCTAACTTGGTATGATTTTTATACAATTTTTACAGAAAGTATAATGTTAAATTTATTTTTTTATGTATTTCTAGATACATAACTAGGAAAATTCACACATTCATAAAGAATTTTAATTCTATTTCAGTATGTAACTATCTCTCAAAAATAGTTTTAATTGACTTTAATCTCCCAATAATACTTACTGCGAATTCTCCTCTTCTACTAATTGCGTAAGCTTTCTCCAGGGATTATACTCAGAATCAATACTATAAAGCCGCATGTGCAAGGCTAATACATGGAACAGTTGATCTAAATAAATTGAAGAAAAGGTTTAATTAGAAAGTTCACACAATTCTTCTAGGACAAAATTCATACAAAATTTCTAGCTAATTCGTGTGAAAATATTTCCCATCTTCATAATTATAATTCACCAAGTTTAAGTATCAACTACTTCACACTCTAATGTAAGGTAATGCTTTTAAGGTAAATGCTGAAATATTTATGCAAAAAATTACCACTGGAATCTGGACTATCCTTATGCTCAGTCTCAATACTGGAATGGTTCGTTCTCCTTATCTCCTGTCACAGACCTACTTTTCCTTGGCTTTATGCATCAGACTTGACGAATGGTACTTCTCACACTTGTGGCTGTCCCTAACAAAGATTTACTATTATCAATACTCTAATATGAGTAATACTGACAATGACATCCACATAAATTGCTGTTAGATGAAATTCTTTACATAGTATTTTTCCCCTAAGTTCTCTTTAGACTGAGTTGTGACTTCATTATCTTTTGATTCTAATGAAGAAAAAACTGAAATAACATTATTACTTAGCATAGCTACTCCAGCTATTTTCATTTCTTCTGTCTAAACCATACTAATAATCTACAAGTCTTAGCTTTCAAAAAAATCTGCTCATAACATTTGAGGAAAAAAGGCTTTTCTTTAAAATTTTAAAATCATTCAGAAGAAAATCCTAAATTTTGCTTTCATACCACATATCCTTTTGGGGAGTAAAAATGACAAGGAATAGATTAGATTATTCTGCCACAAATTCTCAAAAACATCCGTGACACAAAAGTCATTTTTTAGAAAATCAGATAATACTTTCTGACATATGACTGAAATTAATTCTTAGAAACAGACAGAAGGGGTGCGCCTGGGTGGCCCAGTGGGTTAAGCCTCTGCCTTCGGCTCAGGTCATGATCTCCTGGGATCCAACCCTGCATTGGGCGCTCTCGGCTTAGTAGGGAGCCTGCTCCTCGCCCCTCCCCCCACCTGCCTCTGCCTACCTGTGATCTCTGACAAATAAATAAATTCCTTAAAAAACAAAAACAAAATAGACAGAGGGCACCTGGGTGGCTCAGTTGGTTAAGCGACTGCCTGAGGCTCAGGTCATGATCCCGGAGTCCTGGGATCAAGACCCACATCAGGATCCCTGCTCAGAGGGTAGCCTGCTTTTCCCTCTCCTCCCTGCTCCTGCCCTCTATCATTATCTCTGTCTCTCTCTCCCCAGTAAATAAATAAATAAAATCTTAAAAAAAAGAAAAAGAAAAAGAAAAAAAGCCAAATAACACAAGCATTTTGTTGTCACTTATTCTCTAAATTAAAATCAAAAGAAAACAAGATTTTGTTTCTGAGCAACCAACTTAGAAACCAACTATATTTTAGATTAATTTAAGATCTATCAATATGATTTTTGTGAGGGGGTGTAGTAATAGTAAGGGTAACAGTAGTAGTTTTGTTTGGGGAATCTATTTTAAGGCATTATGAGAGCTATAAGATGAACAAAGTAAATGTTCCACTCTGTGTGGCAGGTAGAGGAAATGGGAGGTGGGAAAGGGAACTGAATCTTAACACTCTATACTCAATTGTAAGTTTCATCCTGATCTGTCTATAACAAATAGAAGGTAAATACCTCAACCTGCTTCGCCTCATTTTTATAGGTCAAACTATAGTACAAATCCTCTCTTAAAATTTCTTCATCCTATAAATACCCAGATTAGCTGAGTATTTGTTACATGCCAGGCACTATTTTGAAATCATTTAACATAGATTATCTCAATTACTTCTCACAAAATTTCTACTTTGTTATCCCCAGTTTTGAGACCAGTTAAGTTTCCCAAACTTCTAGTTTTCCAGTAAACTTGTTCAACTAATAACACTGACAACAAGGATGTTTTCAGCAGAGAAATAAAATGATGAACAATATATTTGTCATTTTATTTCAATTTAATTTTACATAAGAGATTGTTTCTGCCAAGTACATAATGTATAATTGAAGTGTCTAAAACCTAAAAGTGTTAAAAAAGAACAACAACATAAATTTCTCTAGCAGGAAAATATTTAACTCAAATTGCTAGGTGGAAAGTGTTACATTTTTTATATAGATGTTAACTGAATTAAAGAGTTGTTTTTAACTACATTGGAAACTAAGTATGTACTACTATACACTGGCTAATTGAATTTAAATTAAAAAAAATTTTTAAAAAGCTGTTTTTAATACTTTCTTTCAAGATGAAAGTCAATTATCAGAAAGTTTATCTTATTTAATCAAAAGCACAGGAGTTGCAATTCTACTAACTTGTTTTGCATTGAAACCATGGTAGCATAGAAGATGCTACAATCCATCTATTCTCCTAACCTCTACCATAATTAAAGAAACAAATGTTGAAGGAAACTTTTTTATCTCTTCTATTCCCTCATTTCTGAAGATGAGGAAATGGGCCCAGAGAAAGGAAGAACCTTGCCAGATCACCCTAATACCAATGGAAAAGCTAAGAAAAGAATTCAAGATTTGCAACTTCCTTGTTATTTCTACCACTCTAGTTCTCCCTAGGGTTTTTACAATTAAAAGAAAAAAGCAATATTCCTTCTCTAACACAAACATACCCCTTTCCATTCCTATGAAAAACTGATATTTTAACCCTGATGCATCTTCTAAAGCTATTAATATATAACAAGCATCTTTGGTATTGAGTTTAGAGCTGAAGACTACTAATAAGGTACATCTACCTTTGAAAAACAATGCTAGAAACTGCAAATAACTTCAGTAGGAAATAGAGATTTGGCCAAATAACAATCAACACCTTTCACTATTCATTGTATTCTTCAAAATTTAGTCTGAGGGCTATCAGTAATAAACTCTCATTTAGCAGCAAAAAGATCTCTTAACCAAAACAAATAATGACAGTAATAGACTAAGGAGAACCTATGTTCATAATCAAAAAGTTAAAAACTGAAACTAATGGGAAAACATTTTTAAGTTTTATTTAAGTAATCTCTACACCCCATGTGGGGCTCAAACTCACAACCCCAAGATCAAGAGCTGCATGCTCATCCAACTGAGAAAGCCAGGCACCCCAATGGGAAACTATTTTAAATTCCAACCATTCGGGGCGCCTGGGTGGCTCAGTGGGTTAAAGCCTCTGCCTTTGGCTCAGGTCATGATCCCAGGGTTCTGGGATCGAGCCCCACATCGGGCTCTCTGCTCAGCGGGGAGCCTGCTTCCCTCTCTCTTTCTGTCTGCCTTTCTGCCTACTTGTGATCTCTGTCTGTCAAATAAATAAATAAAATATTTAAAAAAAAAAAAAAAAAAAAAAAAATAAATTCCAACCATTTGTATGATATTTTAAAAACTGAGAAATAATTATATCAAGAAATTATATTATTAAAATATTGAAAAACAACAGCAAAAAAAATAGATAACTTCTTTTCTGGAACAACAAGTTTTAAGTGCTAAAGTTAGACCCACATTTATAAAAGATTTTTGGAAATGAGAAACACCATTAAATTTATTTAGAGGTATGCTATGATTTTAACACATGTATAGGAGGCACCATTGTCTACTAGGAATCAGGAAGTCCTAGGTTTGAATCCAAGTTCTGTACTGATCATATGTCCTTGGACAAAAGACCTTAGTTTTATTATCTGTAAAATGGGAATAATGCCACCTTTCTGGTCTGTTATATAGCAATAATAGTTACAGTAATCGCACATATATGTAGTGTATAGATAGCTATGCTTACATATATGTATATATACACATGGTTTGTAAGAATAAATTCCAAATAATAAATTTAATATTTATAAACTTGAAATATTACAATTAAAATTAGAAATTATGGCATTACAAACATCAGATCTCTACATAAAACTACCTCTCCACAAAAAATACAAATATATATTTTTAAGTCTCATCTCTTCTCTCTCTTCTCCTGAACTTTTGGTACTACTCATTCCTGGTTCTCCCTCAGTTCCATCTCAGTTACCTTTACACATACTTCTTCTTGGTTAAACCCTAAATGGTAGGATTCTTCATAAGAAAAAGGAACCCTTCCTAGTTCTCCTTTCCTCTCATTCTGCACATACTATTTCACCAAATTCAACTGCCATGTCTACTCGTAAGTTTACAATTCACAAATTTCTCTAGCTCTTCAATGTTCAACAGGCACCACAAAATCAATATATCTAAAAATAGACTGATTATATAGCCCAATGTTATCTGGGCTGCAATCTTTAGTTCCTCTTATAATCCCTATTTGGGGAAATGACATCAGTGCCCCTGCAAACACCAAAACAAAAACAAACAAAAAAACCTGGAGACTCAAATCCCACATCCTTGTTCTCCATAGCCAACTGATTAGCAATCCTACTGGTTCTACTTCTGTGATCCATCCTCTTCTGCTTCACTCTACAGCTATATCATTTCTCAACTGGATTACTCAACAGAGTGCTCATTCAGCTTCATGCCTTTGGTTTCACTCTCTCCCGATCCCTGTAAACAATAAGTCTACACATTATCTCATAACTGGTTGGTGAACCACAGAAGGAATAGGTTTTGAAAGCCCTTCATGAGATAACCTCTATCTTTTATTTCCTAACCTCCTTTCTTCCCTTTCCTTCCCAAGTATTCCCCAGTGTGTCACGTTGTCTCATTCTGTCTCTGCAAGCTGTTCTCTCAGCCTAGAATAGTATATTCCTGTTCCCAGGCAAACTTGACTCATCTTTCAAGAGCTAGCTCAAGTACTCCTCTGTAAAGTTTTCTCTAATACCGTAACTGAGACAGATGTAATCATCCTTTGCTTTATACATTCTCTAAACCCTGAGTTAACTCTATCACTCTTATATAGTCCGGTAATTATTTTCACATGTTCTTCTCTCCTGTTAATGGTGAGCGCTCCCTGAAGAAGACAATTGTGTCCCTTCCTCTTTGTACTTTGTACCCTAGCACAGTGCTTGGCATATAGAAGGATTTTCAGTATGCTGAATATTGCAAGAATAAATCAACAGTCCTATAAAAAAATCATACAATATAAGCATAAAATTCATGAAGGATTTATACTCTTCCTTTTTTGTCATGACACACTGGCTCAGTGACCAAGAAGTAGGCCAATTAATCAGCCCTAATTTTATTGCCCCAAAGAGACTGACCTCTCAACTCTTAACTACTAGCGCAGTGCTTGACCTACTTGCTCTCACCATCTTCTTCCCCATGCTGGTTGCTCTGACAACTCACCTGGGACAAAGAACTCTATTTTCTGCAATACGAAATCAAATTCATTATAACTGTGGTAAGTCTAAAGTATTATAATGTGCTTAATCACAAGACAGACATGTCCTTACCACTGAAAGACTGGTTTGTCCTTAAAACAAAACAACACAAAACAAAACAAAACAAAACAAACAAAACCCTATGCTTTAATTGTAAGAACTCTTAGCTGGAACAAAAAAGTAAGCTTTAACAATCCCTTCTGTCTTTATCAATATTAAAATAACTAGTAATCTAAAACTGGTAGATTATTTCTTAGTAGAACTCATGTCATTAAAACAGAAATATATGTTAAAGAACTGTCCTAAAACCTTTTATAAGTTGGTTCCATGTTAAATTGTACCACTGTTAAAATTTACCTACAGTAAACTTAACTGGATCTGCATTTCAGATCATTCAAGATTTTAGTCCTTTAGTGCAGTCACCTCTCATCAAATAATTGTCAGTGAAAAAAAATCTCAATTAGCCAAATGACTCTTTGAACTACCGAGGGAGGAGGGGGATCTCTATTTCTCCATAACTGACCAATCAAAGTAAGGAAACAGTTCTGACCAATTTATCCAAGGTGAATATACTAGCTGTGGATATACTCCTCTCACAGCTGAGTCAGCTAACCTTGGTTGCTCTACATACTCCTGAGAAATTAGCTGTAGAAAGATGGGAGAGGACTCCTCAAATGAAGTCTGGGAACAACTCTAAGAAGGGAAGATCTGTAGCTCTGGTTCCCAAGAAACACGAGGTTCATGCCATGGGATGACAGGAGCTGACTCATCTTGCCCCATCCCACTCCTCACCACTCCACAGAAGGCTGGGCAGGGAATAAAATGTCAGTCATGGTAGGAATTTTGAAGGGTTAAGAAAAATTTTAATAATAATAAAATAATATATATAAAATACTTCAGTTTCATATATAAACTATATGTATGTATACATATACATACTTTCAGTTTTATCTATTACTACTTGATCTTTAAGTTCACCATGATACATAAGTTCGATAGTCAGCACATCTATTATCATCCCCATTTTCATAATAAGGTAAAAAATTAGGTGACTTCCCTAAAGTCCAAAAGATAACAAACATGACTAGAATCCAGATCTTTTAACTCCAACCCAGTGCTCCTTCCAGCACTGTATCCTATGTTGCTTCTAGTCAATAAAGGCACAGCCAAGTTTGGGGATAAAGTAGCAGAGCTTTGTTTACTTAAGACAGGTTTTATTCCCCCACGTGAGTATGGGAACACGTGAAAGGAAAAAAGCTATCAATAGTACCTTCTTGTGCTCCATGCTTCATGTTCTCCTTTCCTGCCTCCCAGAGTTCCTGTGTCTCCATTCCCCGGCACACCGTGCCATAATTTTCTGGTCACCTCAAGTATCATAGCATTAGTATTTTTATGGAACTGTTTTCCTTCTACTTTTAAGGTTTAAAAGGCAGCCTCCTGCTTCATGTTTGCAACACTGTGTGGAACAATACGGGGAGAGGCACAAATCTGCTTCCACACATAGGTAATCATAAGAAAGATAAAGAAAACATAGCTTCTTAGGAATCCCAATTTCTTCCTTATCGAAAAGGACATATTCCATGAATTCAGGTCTAATCTGAGCACCTCATATAAGGGGCAGGAGTTTTAAACTAAGAAAGGGTTGCCCTCCCCTAAGCATAGCAAGATCCGAGGGCCCCTATGCCCCCTATGCCCTGATAGTGGAAATTACTATCTGTGGTATCTAGTTTCTAGAATACACAGATCATAAATTCCGGAAGGCCTGACTACCTGGCCACAAAGCATAGAACCTTTAGAATGACTTTAAAGAATAAACCCACTCCTTTTAGTCAAATTTTCAAACTATACTCTTGTCCCTCTAACTCAGGCTTCCCAAAATTAACAATCTATTTTGTTAATAGATAAACTATATCAATCTTTGGTAATAAATCCCATTCTGACCAACCTCATCTCATCTCTGAACAGGTCAACAAAGTATCTGTTAACCCTTAAAAAAAAAAGCTGAGCTAAAAATTAACTTTTATCTTGCTTCTGGTCTCCTTACTCACACACATCCATGCCCGACTTTGATAAAGGTAGTGTTGAAGTAGAAATAGTAATGTCAAGATTTATAACGTATGAAGACTTGACATACATTACAAAATTGAGTTCTTACAAAGAAACAAGATGGGATCGGGAGGGAGACAAACCATAAGTGACTCTCAATCTCGCAAAACAAACTGAGGGTTGCTGTGGGGAAGGGGATCGGCAGGGTGGGTGGGTAATGGACACTGGGGAGGGTATGTGCTATGGTTAGTGCTGTGAAGTGTGTAAACCTGGCGATTCACAGACCTGTACCCCTGGGGATAAAAATACATTATATGTTTATAAAAAATAAAAAAAAATTAAAAATTAAAAAAAAAAAGAATGGGGAGATGGTTTCTCAGCTAAGGGTTGAGACTCTGGGTTGTTTTTTGTTGTTGTTTTTTTTTTTAGATTTTTTATTTATTTATTTGTCAGAGCACAGGCAGACAGAGTAGCAGGCAGAGGCAGAGGGAGAAGCAGACGCCCCGTTGAGCAAGAAGCCCAATGTGGGACTCGATCCCAGGACGCTGGGATCATGACCTGAGCCGAAGGCAGCTGCTTAACCAACTGAGCCACCCAGGTGTCCCTGGACTCTGGGTTTTTAAATAAAGCTAGAACATATTCTATGACTTCAGGCAAATAGTTTTGTCCTCAAAACCCTCCAAAATGTGATAGTTCACCTATCATCTCTAGCTCTGAAATTCAATAAATCTATAAAAAGAAAAAAAAATTGAGTTCTTACAGCAATCTTTTGGTTGGGTACAAAGAGGAAGAGAATCCATGAGGTAAAATAGCTAGCTCCCAAATCATCTATTCCTAAATAATAGAATCAGCAGGAAATTTCCACATTTTTTAATATTAACTTATGCATTTTGACTATTATAATGATTTGGTGGCCAAATTTTCCTCTTGTTATATGGGGTAACAAAAAGAATAGAACAAAAGTTGTTATTCAACCTATTTATGGAATCATAATTTTTAAATCTAAAAACAGACCTTAATAAGCTATAGATACTAGAATTTTACCACTGTTAAAGAACAAGGTCAGACTACTTACAAGAAATTTTGAGATCTTAACAATATCTTTATGTAGTCTTACGGTAGGATGAAATTAACATTAAATAATTCTTCTAACTCTGAATTCAACAAAAATTCATTCTTCGAGCAATTAAAATTATTTTAAGTTGCCTGTACACATCAAAGCTGACTGCTTTCTATGAATAACAAAACACATGCATCATTTCTTGATAAGATCATAACTTGTATCAAAATTACTCACCACATGCTCAATTCTTTTTTTTTTTTAAGATTTTATTTATTTATTTGAGAGAGAGACAGTGAGAGAGAGCATGAGCAAGGAGAAGGTCAGAGGCAGAAGCAGACTCCCTGTGGAGCTGGGAGCCCGATGCGGGACTCGATCCCGGAACTTCAAGATCATGACCTGAGCCGAAGGCAGTCGTCCAACCAACTGAGCCACCCAGGAGTCCCCACATGCATCAATTCTTGATAAGATCATAAACTGTATCAAAAAGTTAGAGCCCCCCCCCATGAAACTGTCAAAGCAAAGGTCTGCCATAACCCCTCTCGACTAAAGTTTAGTTTTTAATCTCTCTATAAAATCATGAAATTTGGGGTGTCTGGGTGGCTTAGTCATTAAGCATCTTCCTTCAGCTCAGGTAATGATCCCAGGGTCTTGGGATCGAGCCCCACATCGGGCTCCCTGCTTGGCGGGAATCCTGCTTCTCCCTCTCCCACTTCCCCTGCTTGTGTTCCCTCTCTTACTGTGTGTCTCTCTCTGTCAAATAAATAAATAAAATCTTTTTTTAAAAAGTCATGAAATTCATTTGTGATGAGAACTGTAGCTTCTTAAACAACAGTAATATGCAGAAAGCCTCAGACCCAAAGATAGGGAAAGATGTTGTTTACCTAAAGATAGACATTTTTTTAAAACTTTCCCCAAGATTAATAATTTATCAAAGGACACCTCTTCCTTCCACCACACCCTAGCCACTGATTTCAATAATTTTTACTCAAGAAGTTGTTGTGCTACTAACTTCACTGGACTCTATGGAGCTCCACATCTACTTACGAATTACCTGAATGAAGAAATTAACTAATTTTAATAAAACATTATTCTCAACAAAAAGTTATCCTTCAATTTTTACATCTGCTTTGTCCTACATCTATTGCTAATAAAATTGGTGGTATTTATCAGTGTATGTATCAATTTGCAAAAAAGTCCTAAATTCACTTATCTTTTATAGTCTTGTTCAGATGCCATGTCCACCAAAAGCATCACTGATTTTGCCAGCTAAATATGATCTCAAACAAGGGGGAACCAGCCAGCAAACTGGTGAAAAATAAAAGAAAACTCAACTGGTATCCAAGGAAGAAGGAATCAAGACTTGAGAAAATATCTGAAGGAGTGGCCCAAAACAAAAATGGGAATCTTAGTGAAAGGTTAACAAAAGAAAATAGGTAAAATAACAGGAGTGTTAGCAGGCAGAGCCTGGAAAGATACCAAGGCAATAGTATACAGTAAGAAGTCACTGATGAAACCCGTGAGTAAAAGTTCTTAAAAGTTCTGTATCCTTTGGGACACTTAACAAGCAAGGGATATGTGTTACATAACTGAATTTAGAGTCAGAATAGCTGGATTCTAGAGCAAGCTCTGTATTTGCCAGCTTACGACTTGGCAAGGCAACCACTCTGAATTTCAGTTTCCTTTTCTATGAAAAAGTGATAACAGCTATTTCACATGGTCATTCTATAAGACTAAATAATTTATGTGAAAGTATTTCATAAACTTTAAAACTACAAACATTAAGTATTATTAAAATACCACAGTATGCTGCTTTGTTGATAAATTTTGCTCATTTTTTACTTTGAAAAATTTCCCAGATGCATATTTAAGAATGAACTTTTATTATGATTGGGTACTGGTTATTTACTTAAAAAATCTGAACATGTAAGTGCTGAATGGCATTGTTCCACTACAATTTTATCTCTCGGTATAAATTTGGCCAGTAATATTTTTCTGCTTTCATTGTTATAGAAAAAGCAATCTTCTCCTGCTCTCAAATCTGTGTGTGTGTGTGTGTGTGTGTGTGTGTGTGTGTGTGTGTGTGTGTTTCCCCATCCATAATTATATACTGGGCATCATTCAAGCTGCTCCAGGCAAAACTTACTAAATCTTTTCTTGACTAATCTTCAATTTTATTAAGAAGTTGTAATGGAACACTTTTCCAAAGTGTAAGTTCCATATCATTTGCTTAATTGTGGAACACTTTCTTACTCTTTCCCCAAAATATTATGAAAAAAACGAACACTTTACAAATGAGATATGTGGGGCACCTAGGTGGCTCAGTCGGTTAGGCAACTGCCCTCGGCTCAGGTCATGATCCCAGGGTCCTGGGATCGAGCCCCACATCAGGGTCCATGCTCAGAAGAGAGCCTGCTTCTCCCTCTCATTCTGCCTGCTGTTCTGCCTACTTGTGCTATCTCTCTGTCAAATACATATATACATACATATCCTTGAAAATGAAATATTTAAAAGGTAACAAAGTAACAAAGAGCAATAAATGGAAATGGGAAAATACTGACTTCTGAGGAGTCTCTAGAAAAAAGAGAGAATCTTTAATAATACCATTAAAATTCTACTGGAAAATGAAAAAATGAAATACTTGATCTAAGGTCCTAAGACACACCACAAATTTAAGCGCTGGTGTTCAACAAATCAGGTTTGAGTTAGGCTTGTGTAAATAACAAATACATTAAGTTTATACACTTGCAAAATAGTGGGATTTTATACAACATAAAATACATTCTACATTAGGATAAATAATATGTAAGCAATTAAACAGTAATAAATCATATGGAAACTAAAAGCAAAAAGCACATGTTGTACAACCTATACAACTGTATACAATATAATTTGTCAATCACACTTCAATAAAGTTTGGGGGGGAGGACTAACATAAATCATTAAAAAAGAAGAGAAAACCAAAAATAGTATTAAATTTAGATTTAGGATAATCTTTATCAGGACCTTTTCTATACTGGCATGTTTTGATTGCTTATTCACGAAAGGGAAAATAAAAAGAAATGAAAGTGGAAGTAACTATCAATTTAATAATTTAAATTTAAATTAAGGATGCTAATTGAAGTAGTCATTGCTAGAATTTTACACCAGCATTTTTAAGATTCTGAATAAATTCGTTATTTACAAGTCTCTGGATAAATGTAAGTACCTCAGAGGGGAAAAAAAAATGAAGTAGAGCTTTTGAACATAAGACTGAAATTCCTTTACTAAATACTTCCTAATATAACAATTTCTGGAATATTATTAGCCAATGCCAAACAACAATTAAGAATAAATTAATAATAAAAGATAATTAAAATAAGTGAACTTACAGTTTTTGCTAATTCAAACAGTCTGGAAGCTAAAACTCCTATGTATCAACAACTTCTCCTTTAAGACATAATACTAAATCACTGGGTGTAAGTAGGGCTTAAGTATATAAAAGTCAGTAAATACTAGATATTTTACTGACTAGATAGTCAGTAAAAAATAACTTCCAAAACCTTACCTTTCTAGGAATCAAGTGATAACAAAAAAAAAAAAAAAAACAAAAAAAAAAAATCAAAATCTAATACAATTAGTAAGAATTTTAAAAGTAACTCAGTTGAAATTTCACATAAGTTTGTATCTTTACATTAAAAATTTCAAGAGAGGCATCTGGGTGGCTCAGTCAGTTAAGCATCTGACTCCTGATCTCAGCTCAGGTCTCCATCTCATGGTGATGAGTTCAAGCCCCATGTTGGGCTCCCTGTTGGACGTAGAGCTTACTTAAAAATTAGTTAATTAATTAAAATCAAATGAATATTTCAAGATTTTTTGATCAGTCCTTTGCTCTGAAATCATCCCCAAGTCACATATATATCTTTTCATAATAATACACATATATTTTTGGGGCGCCTGGGTGGCTCGTCGGTTAAGTATCTGCCTTTGGCTGATCATGATCTCAGAGTCCTGGGATCAAGCCATCAGGCTCCTTGCTAAGCAGGGAGCCTGCTTGTCCCTCTCCTCCCCACTCATGCTCTCTCTCACTATTTCATCTTTCTCTCTCTTTCAAATAAATAAATAAAATCTTTAAGTACACACATATATTTTTGAAAAACCTATGTGTTGATAATTTTTATTAACTACTATTTTTAGCATTTAAGAAAATATATTCATTTTTCAAAAGAATACATTATGTATTTTAAACAATTTTTATTTTCTGTACCAGTCATGTTAGGTAATATTTTAACTCCAGTGATTTGGGGCTAATAATTAGCTATACTTGATATTACGTAATATTACCCCTAGTATTCACATTAATTCTCTAAACAATTGCTAAATAGTGATACCATCACTATGAAGAATCTACATTAAGTTCCAAATGACACTTCTCTCAAACCTACCCTTACAAGAAGTACTGAAGAATCATGCTCATTTTGCAATATAAAGTATATTCAGAAATAAAACCAAACATCCATAATCTTAATACATTTTAATGTTCACATCAAAATATAGTACACTGCCTTCATTAATTAACAGCAGCCCTGTATATTATAGGAATCTGCAGGCAACACAAATTATTTTTATAAAAACATTTTCTTAAATCTAGACAATGTAAAAATTCTTTTAAAAAATTTAAGTTTGGGGGTGCCTGGGTGGCTCAGTGGGTTAAGCCTCTGCCTTCTGCTCGGATCATGATCTCAGGGTCCTGGGATCGAGCCCCACATCAGGCTCTCTGCTCAGCGGGGAGCCTGCTTCCTCCTCTCTGTCTTTGCCTGCCTCTCTGCCTACTTGTGATCTCTATCTGTCAAATAAATAAAATCTTTAAAACAAACAAAACAAAACAAAACAAAATTTAAGTTTGAAGATAATTTTTTATAGCCAAGGATATCACACTGTTTAAGTTTGAGCCAATGTAAATCTGATCTATCGGTATGGCATTTATTTACTGAGCAATCATAGTATAGAAAGAGCTAAATATTCATATGATTCTTTAAGGACAAGATTAGCCATTTAAAGCATATAATCACCACTAAAACCAATTATATGTAATATAAAAAGAATATGAAAATACATCAAAAGACCACTTTGCTTGTATAGGCTTTCAAAAATGACATAATTTAAAATGTTTTTAAATTTACACTTTTTACTACTTACTTAAGCAAGAGCGTTTGCCAGCTGTGCTTGCACCACCTGAACATAAATTGCCTCCCCGATGAATTAATTCAAGTTCCAAATTGGTTCTGTAAGTAAAGCATTAAAATATATCTCAATTAGGCTGAAGCGATACTTTTTAATTTGTTTTACTGATATGTCTGAATGAACCTAAATAATAAAGTTGAAGAACTTTATGAATAGTTTATGGAATATCTGTAATAATATTTTATCTGATATTTAAAAATAAAAAGGGAAGCACATCCTTATATGTTCATATTTATAACCTCAAAACTGTACACATCATAATTTAATTGTTGCAAAACCCCAAATGTTGGCAAATACTAAAAACTGGGCCTTAAGGAAAACAACAGCAACACACTTCATAAACCCGCACATGAATCTGGTGAAAGAGCTTATACCCAACTGTTAGCCACTGAGTTGTAGGTGGTTACTGTCATCTAAAACACAAGGGCATACCAACTTTTTATCAGAGAAATGATTATCACTCCCTAGAGCTTAGATGGTTTATAGAAATTAGTATTAAACAAAATCACTAACATCATAGTAAGTATGAACACATATAATGAACAGTAGCCTCTTCTACGGACTTCTAAAATTACAGTTTTATTAAAGTACACTGTGTAACTCCTGACACTACTAAACATCAAAAAAGTTCATATAGATCTGAAATTATAATGTATTTAGCAATTTTTAGCTTACAGATTAGTTACAATTAGTAAACTGACATTTTAAAAAATCAAATTGCTTCAGAATCTAAAGATTTACTAAAAAAATATAGTAAAATAGCCAATGAACTTTGTCAGAATAAATGAAAATTGTGATATAATGCATGTATTTTTACTTCAACAATATTAATAAACTTAAACACATCTTCCTTTGCCACTGCTAAAACTGACTAAACTAATTTATATCCAAAATATGCATTTGACATTAGCAATGAGATATCCTCGTCTTAAAAAAAAAAAAGGCAAAATTTTAAGCTTACTCTGCAAATGAATTCAAGGAAGAATATGATCCTATTTTACTTAAAACAGTCTGAACTGGTTTGGGTTGTATTTTAACACAAAATGTTTTTGAAACATTATTTTCATATATCTACTTATAAATGCAAACTGTTAACAAAATTAATATTCTTAAATCTGTATATTTGCCACCCATTTTTAAAGGAATGCTTTAATCTCTCTACTGGGGTGGGGGAAAAGCAATTTAACATAGATAATGTTCCTGCTCAGAGCTCCATCTGGTTGCTGCTGATAAGGGCATCTGTGTGACAAGGGAATTTTCCACCCTTCAGGCGATTTGCATTGCTCACTGAACTTCTAAAAACCTACCAGCAAGGAAGCAGGGACAAGGATTTCATATTAGTGGACAGAAAGCGAGCGGAGACCAGCATGTGTTCCTTCATCAAGGGAATATAAATGAGATCAATATATTTTGTTTTCACAAATCTTCTGTTGCCTAATCTGTAGAAAAAAATTAACGGCTATATTCTCTTATAAAAACTAAGATTTCCTAGATTGTACTTTTAAAAGAGCTAACCAGAAACATGATCAATTTTTACAAATGAATGTCAGAACCAGAATGTCAACTTTTATTTTAGCACAGTTTGCAAAAATATTCATTAAGATATAAATATAAGAACAATTCTGTTTATTCAATCATCAAATAAAATACTTCAAAGGCTGATAAACACGTTACCAGGAGTTTGATTTTAGAGAATATTTGAAAGAAAACTACTAAATCTAATTAATTCAGATTACGGCTAGAAAATCTCTAAAAAAAAAATTCCTCCTGACATTAAAAAAAAAAAACAAAAAAACCTTACCTACCCAAACGGTTAGTGTCATGTAATAACCTAGGACTTTAAAAATCAATATGTCAGAGGCCCTAACCCTCAGCTTTTCCTGATTTCATTTACATCAAAACTAGCCCTTTAAGTTGAAACTTGCTAGAGAATTGAACACACAGACATGTCATACGCCCTATGTCTGTCTGATCTTCTCTTAGCTGTTGAAAATCCCAACACAATATTCTGTTTCTGCCCTCCTGAATGGATGATAGAAAAATAAAGATTGTTCCCAAGAAAAGTAGACTCTACTTTTTATAATCCTAACACAAATCTATTCCAATTAGTTTCGAAAGAAAAAAAAAAAGAAAAAATATCTGTAACTGAAATAATAATGAGAAAGATTACTTAACAGCCTATCTTGGCGTCCACCTACATATTCCATTTAAAAAGTCCTCCAACTATGCTCCAGCTTCTTTTTGCATGACTGAGGTCTCCTTTCCCTTCTATCCCCTCTCCACCCTCCTTTGGTATGAACTTCTGTTTTTAGAGCTATAATTCAAAAAACAAATGTGTGTATACACATGCACACACAGAGACACTTAAACACTTAGTGATATTGGTGTGGGTTCAAGGCCTAAGCCTACCATTACTGGTTGAACAAGTTACCCAATGCCTCAGAGAGAAAAAATATCTTCTTTCATACCATAGGCTATATTATACAAGACTCAGCTCAAGCTCTAACTCTTCTAGGAGTTAGGGAGAATTAATTCCCTTTTCTTGAGACGGGAAAGAAACACTTCCAAATACTTTATATTTCAATTTGTTCATCTTCCCTTTTAAAGTTCTATAGCACTTTTTCAATATGATATTTTTAAAACAAATTCTATTCTGTTTTATATGGACTGATGTATATTGGTTTTGTCTCTCCAATTAATGGTAAATTCCTGGAGAGCAGGGACCATTTCAGATAAAGTTTCTAAATCCCTGATGGTACATAGCAAAGTGCTCAAAAACACCTTAGGAACCAGAAATCTCTCTGGGTATGGAACCAATAAGATTCTCTTCAGTCCCCATAGCTTATTCTCTTTCTTTTGTTGACCCTTCCTTCGATTACCTTAAATTCAGACATGGTGGGGGGGGAAGGAAAGGTATTTTATCAAAGAACTTCTTGGCTTTAAAAAGAATTCATAATTTGGTATTTTAGCAAACATTCCTTTTATTTTGAAAATACTTCGTTTATAAAGTTTAAACTTATAATGCAACTAGTATGTAAAGTAAGTTGACTCACTCTACAGAGCAGTTCACCCACTGTGACTTAAACATATCTCTCCAGCTATATCTCAGTTATTCATGTTTCATCTTCTTTCCATTTAAATGTTTCTCACTATATACAGGCCGAGTGTCACTCACCAAGACCTCTAGGCTATATGTAACCTGAGTCCAAAACCCTTGGAAAAATCAATTATTAAAATTAGTCTCATTTATTGTTTCAATTAAGAAATAATGAACTGGTATTTAAATGAGGAAAGTTTTCCTCCCCCAAATTAACCTTCCATAATCCATCTGAATGGTATTTGCAACAGACTGTTCTTCGGAAATATAATAAAACCTGAATATAGTAATTTTGATTAATTTTAATGTAAGAGAAAGATACCATTCCAACAATTTCTTCTCTGCTGCCCTCAAAAAATCCTCCAAGGCTTCATCATGCAAATAAAATAAAAAACAAAGGGATAAGGTGCTCTACCAAAAAAACCCCCCAAAAACAAAACAAAAAAATCCTCTAAAACAATTACTAAAATTAACAGCTTTACAGGCTACTTAACTATTAGAAATATTTTGTTCCTAAACAACAAAAAAAATTTAAGTTCCGTAAAAAACAAACTAAATTGCTCATTCAGTGGAGAGGAACTCAGCTCTGGGAAATAAGGGCTGTATTCCGTTCAAATTTCTAATGTCAAATACAAATAAATGTGCTCATCCTAGTGAATTATACATTTAAGAATCACAATATTTAATTTAAAAGTTAAATAACTCAAAATAAGTTTACTTCTAAATAGTTCACTTAAACATTTAAGCATTTTAAATATTACCAAATATTTTAATGCCTACGTTTAGGCATGAAAATAATAATAATCTGTAATCATACATATTTGTGAAATAATGTTATATGCTAGGCATTAGATTAACCTATAAAGACCAGTTTCTTACCTTGAGAAAATGACATTCTATCCAAATAGGATACAACATCCTTTTTTCTCTCAATTCATGTTTTTGTTAATTTTTTTTTAGCTAATTTGGTTTTTGTTTTCTCTTTAATAACTAAGTAAAACTTAGAGAAGGCATGCAATCTCACTGTGAGAACTTCACAATGGCCTGCGTAACTTTAACCAAAGGATAATGAGTGTTTTAAGGGTTACATACTCTCATTTTCAGAAGCATTATCTTGTTGCTTTGGAGTTTATCATGAGCAATCAGAGAAAAATGGAAGGAGAACACATTTTCTGTTTCTCTATATAAATCCATAGTAAATAACATTTGATATCTGCCCTGCTTCCCAATAAATGAGAAAAACCAAAATATGTTGACCCAGAAAGTCTGTTACCACAGCAAGCCATATAGGAAAAAAACAAGAATTTATATATTCAAAAAACAGGAATCTAAAACTTCCACTAAACTAAAATTAAGTCAAGGCATTTGATTTATCATACTATAAAAAAATTCCATGGAGAGATCATTCCTATTCACTCAGAATTTTCTTAAAAGATCAATCCTAAGAAAAATACATAAGCATAAATACATAAGCAACATAAATACAGTATTTACACACATGCACACATGTATATATACACACACACATATATACATCTATATAAACAGACACATATATACATGGCATAACTGAGTTGGTCTATATTCATCTCAATTTTCTACAACATTATTACCGCAATATGGTATAGAAGGTTTTTAAAATCTTGAAACCATGGCAAAATTAAATCATACTCAATTTAGTTTTCACGTAAAGTGTATTTTATTGCAAGTATGCAGCTGGTAACACTCCAGACACAAAATGCTGAATTAATTGTTATATCTTCTCCTGAAGCATTCTGGATAAATAACAACAATAGTTTAGGAATGTACAGACTAGAAAGTTACTTCCCAATCCATTAGATTCTATTACATCAATCCATGTCTGGCGTTTGCATTCTTCAACTAAAGACTAATGTTTCCTTATCTTGAGCTCTAACTTGCTTGTAATTTGCCTAAGTCTGGTTCCTTTTTCCCTGGGTTCTAAAGACTACCTATAGTCCATTTACTCTTGTTACACTCTGGTCCGTGAATGGGGCAGAGAGATTGGCCCTGGTGAACTGCATGTACATATGACCTATAAAAGTTGAATACAGGAAGGAAAAAGGAGGACAATAATTGAAAGTAAAATAGACCTTGACTCAGATCTGAGTTGTAGTCCTCCATGGCACTAATTTGCTGCATGACATTCAAGTTATAGTCTCTCTCTAAATCTTACCTATCATAATATTACTTGGGACAAGATACCAAAAAAGTATATACTTCTAGAGATATCCAGGGGTCTACAACATCAATTCTGGCAGAATGTGTTTACAAGTTTCTAACTGTGCCTGCTTCTTGCCTATTTACTTCTTTTATGGTTCTCCATTTTCATTCAATTACGTTTTCTAAAATCCTTGTTTGGAACCATTTCTTAGTTACTAAACACCCACTCAGTCAATTAGACTAATCCTACCTACACTGAAAGATGAGGAGTATCTCTGAAGTATCTCCAGAAAACAGAGGTTCTTTGGAAATATAATAAAACCTGAATATAGTAATTCAGTAAACAGAAGTACTGTTTTCTGGAGTGCCGGGCTAGCTACTAATATAGGCTTAGAACTTGCCTGATCACTCGCTCCATCTCCCTTATCTGATTTTCTAAACCACCTACAGGATATTACTGTTTTACTAGCTTAAAACAAACAAAGTAAGTTCTTCTTACTTACAAGAAATTAAAAGTGTTTAACAAATTACAATGTTTTCCTTTTCAGTATTATTACTTTTTGACAGGACTTGAACAGTGATTTCTTAACAAGACCCTTCATATTTATTACTCACATGCTTTGAAGTAGACATCTGTCCCAAAATGTTAATAATACAGTTTTTCCCACATATTCTATAATATATAATAACACTTCACCCAATATTTCATGAAAATAAAAACTCTTCAGAAAATGAAGGAAACCTACATTTTATGATCCTTTGAGAAGGTTTGAAAACTAGACATAATTTCAAGCATCATAAAAAATATGCACCCTTTCTTCAAATTAATATTAATGGCATAAATAAAACAAAAACCAACTATTCAGAGTAAGTAAATATTAAAGTATATACCATGTATACCTACCTAGCAACAGAATACATAAAGAGAAAATCATTGTCTGGTGAACCTGGGGTCTTGCTATAGTCTCTATACTTTTTCTGAGTAGTATTTTTGATATCTTTCATTACAGATTCCATTTCTTTACTTAAGTTGGTTTCTGACTGTAAAAAAATGCAAACATACAAATCAAGTTTATTCATATTCATTTTCTCTAAAATAGGCCAACACTACAATGTTTATCATATGAATTCATTAGGAAATTAAAAGTTAAAAAGTTAAAACAGATGTACATTAGCTATCCACTATAAATATACTTAGTGCACAAAGATAAAATAGATCAAGAAATATCTTCTCCTATTTTATCCCAATTCTATACTGTGATTGGTTAGCCTATAATCTAACCATGAATTAACCACACAAACCTATATTCTAAAGAAATGAGTAGATGTCATTAAAATAATATTTTAGAACAATTTCCATGTTGATAAGCAATCTTTCATTTACATTCTCTTCTCAAAGACTAATATTGATGTCCCTTCCTTTGAGCATATTTTAAACACATAAAAATTTAGATTTATCAAGGGGGGAAAAAAACACAGATTCTAAAATTAGTCTTCAACTGAAAAAAGAAACTGTGAGGAGAGAATCTTTGAGTAGCATTTAACTATGAATTTCTGTTTCAAAAGTCAAATATTAATAGTTTTCATAAATTCACTGCTTAAACTAGGCACAGTTATCACTTCTTTCAGATACTGTATCCTAAATCTATAATGAAATGAAAGTGAAATATTTAAATATTTAAATCAAATAAATAAATCCTACTGGATGGGATAAAAGATGGGTTCACTTACACCAAATCCCACAGTAAAGTAGACTGACTTCAGTGAATGGTTCAATCAAGTATATGATATTTTATCTGATACACACACACAAATTGTACATAAATCTATAATTATATACATATAAAGTATGTGTGTGTGTATAAATGTATCATCTTAATCCTAATATACCTAATGGGCATATTTTTAAATGATTAGACTATGCTTTACATGACAAGATATATATATATATATATATACATATATATATCTCATACTCATATATATATATGTATATGTATGTATGTATATGTATGTATATATATATACATATATATATATAACACTATATATATATAGTGTTATATATATATATGTTATATATATATATATGTATATATACATATATATATATATATATATATAAGTAATTTATTTGTTTGGCTTTGTTTTTAAAGATTTCAAAATCTTAAAAGAGTCTAACCGTATCTAAGCTTATAGAACTTCATGATCTGGAAGAAGTATATTAAAACTATAGCAATTTGGACTAAGGAAAAGTATAGCCTTTGGTAATAATGTGTTCCATTATTATCATTTTTGTTTTTAGTGACCACAAATAGAAGAGAAAAACATCTAAAAGCAATTGCTGTTAAATGTTTAAAGGTCCCAAAGAAAAAAAAAGGTTCAAAGGTCCAGAGTAATTTAGAAAGGAATGAAAATGAAAGGAACCAAAATGAGAGCTGAAAGCAGAGTTGAGTTTACCAGGATATTTCTGCCTTACACTGATGCTTACTGGGAAAGCTCCCGGCCGTCCCTGCAGCTCTTCCACTTCCTTTATGAGATCTTGTATGCTTTTGTTACTAGGACGTTGCCAAAGGTTACTTTCCACATTGCTCCCAGGATAACAAGGAAGAACACTGTTAGCAAACTGCCTACAGAGAGGACACGTGAATTCTCCTTTGTCCACTGAGAAGCCCTGAAGAACCTGATCATTCTAAAAGATGAAATAAACATATAGATTTATAGTGCACAACTTTATAGAAAACAAAATTTACACCATTACATTTTATAGTAAAAAAATGAACCAGGCCAAAAAAGACATCTCTAATATATGTCATAAAAACATAAAGTCTCTTGATGTAATGAGCACAGGGTGTTATATGCAACTGATGAATTACTAAATTCTACCTCTGAAACTAATAATATGTTATTAATTGAATATATGTTAATTAATTGAATTTAAATTTTAAAAAAAGAAAGACGATGTTACTTGAAGAAAAAAAAACATAAACAATGTCTCTCATTTGACTGTTGAAGCTTATCAAATCACTTCTTTCAAAATGGCAATCATGCAACACATCACCAAGAACTGTTTAAGTACCTTACTCTTCTCTCAGTATGAAACATTCAAATACTGAGGCAATTAATGTGTAATATAGATTTAAGATAAAGAATAACTTAAAAAGGAGGCCACTTTATAGTGGATCACCTTCCCCTTACCCCATGCCCCTGTTTTTATAATCTATAGGTGACCACTGGGAAGATTCTCTCAGTGCCCATGTTCCTTGATGGAGAATAGATAACTTCTGAGAATAAATCAAGCCTAAAAAATGTGATGTGTCTTTGTCAAACACAACTGACTGGACTTTATGCAGTGAATTTGTTTGGCTTTAATGGATAGGGGAAAGATTCAGTTAGAGTACTCAGAATGTAAGTGTGATATGAGGGAAATTAATGTAATACCTTTCCTTCAGATATTTCTGATAGAAGAAGAGAAAACAGAATTGTTTAAACACAGACACATAAGCATATATGCCTAGGAGGAAATTCTTACTCATGAGAGATTGCTATACAAGCTAACTAACTAGAGGACTTAAGGCAGGAATCCAGACTATTACATCTGTTCCTTTCTTTTGCCTGAAACCACCACACAGCCATTTTGCTCTTCTAGGGTATTACAGTTGTGTAGTCCTAACCATTATTTCACTCTTTTTCCCACCAGTTTCTTTCTTACTCTGCCACTAACCTAATGCTTTATTTCAAAATATGTTTTAATGCATTAATGTAAATGTATAAATGCTACAATATGAACATTATTACTAACAAACAAAAAAAATGAGGAAAGAAGGATAAAAAGAGAAGAAAACGAATTTGCCTATGATTACAAAGGTAATGACAATATTAGGAAAAATTTAAGTTTCCCCACTCTTAATTTAGTGCTCATTTCACTATATCTTAGGTCTCAAATACTTTGACTAAAAAACCAAATTCTACTTTTTTTTAAACTTTTTGACATTTATTTTTTTTTAGTTCTTAAAAATGAAACACCACATCTTCTTAAATCCAATTCTGCAAATATTTACTAAGCTCCTATCATATGTCAAATGCTATGCCAGGTAAGGGCATAAAGACTTAAGGTACATCTTCACATAAGGTACTAACAATATAAAAGCAAACAGAAACAAATAAATTATAATAATAGTGTGAAAAATACAAAAGAGAAGGCTTCTCAGAGAAGACTTGTGAGCTAACTTTTAAAGATACACAAGAAGGGTGTATAGAAGGTTGGGGTGACAGTCCTGATCATTGAAGAACATTCTATAAGCTCCCCTACAGCCTTAATTTTAAAGAATGCTAGATCCTCGTCCTTGCCTTGACTGAAACTATGTTTTTTCTTAAAGCCTCCCCAGAAGCCTTCTCACATCGTATCCCTCACACCTCAGTATACTTCTCATCTCTAGTACTGGCTTAGGATCTTTACTCTTGCATTCTCCTATCTTTGTGGCTCATGTCATTTAGGGATATCACACTTTTCCTTCCTTTTTACTGTCATCCACTGCCCTCAGTCACTGAATATTTTGGTTTTCCTCATTGCTCCAAGACCTACGACCCTCTTATGCTACTTCAGTGTGTATGGGAACAACCAATCTTATATCTTAGTCCATCAGCTTTTTGACCTCAATAGCTCCTATGGCACTGACCTCCACCTACCTGTTACCGTGACCTGTTACCTGTTACCATGACCACCCCCTTATACTAAAATGACCCCAAATTACCCATATCTAAAAATATTAAATCCAAACATCTTACAGTCTGATTGCCCACTGCTATCTCCTCTTTTAGTTCCTTCCTTTTACTACCTCAAAGAGTAAAAAAGAAAGGATTTGTGAGGGAATAGATAAGCAAAGCAAGAAGTTAAGCTTAGGATGTGACAGAAAGCCACATTGTTTTCTCAGTGACAAAAAAAGAGACAGAATCTGATGAGAGAAAAGGGATCTTTTGGAGTTCACCTGAACTTTTGGAGTTCAGGTGAAGAGCCTGGCAGAGGGGAGCAAAGGATTGGAATAGCTGCTGAAGACACTAGGAGAGGAAACTAATCAAAGGTACGCAAATGAATTGGTAAGTAGTATCCACAGGTTGTAACCCTCGTCTAAGCTGCTATTATACAGGAAACCACAAATTTACAGACATACCACTTCACTTAGTTTTATGATTTTTCTGGCAGGGCTAGCTGTCTCGGTCTCAAATCAAGGCAGGAGGATTAAATGACTGTTCTTCAGAGCAGAATAGGCATAGTGCAAAAAAGTGAGGCTAGGAAAGAACTAATGCTGGGAAATATACAAAGGGGTAAAGGACTAGAGATCTTGATGTCAGAAGCAAACACACTAATGAGAATGAAAATAAGAGAATCTGAAGGATAATCATATAATAAAATGATATGGTAGGATATTTTAAAAAAAAATTTTTTTTAATTTGTCAGAGAGAGAGGGAGAAAGAGCGAGCACAGGCAGACAGAGTGGCAGGCAGAGGCAGAGGGAGAAGCAGGCTCCCTGCCGAGCAAGGAGCCCGATGTGGGACTCGATCCCAGGACGCTGGGATCATGACCTGAGCCGAAGGCAGCCGCTTAACCAACTGAGCCACCCAGGCGTCCCTGCTAGGATATTTTAAAGCTTAATAGTTCAGAGCTAGAGTAGCAAAGTCTAAAATTACTGCCATGGAAATCATTTGCTAAAGTGATATAAAAAAATGAAATCCCTAAAGCTGAAGAGGTCAAGAAACCACAAGGCTGTATAGTTCAAACGGCAATCAAAACCACGTAAGACGAACTGGGATGTATATGCTATAAAAACATTTAATACCTAGAATGATATATACATTTTTAAATCAACTTACCCGTAATGATTCCATGTAAGATTTGTGACAATCTATATGTAACGTGTGGCCACAGGTTTGTACATAAACACCTCCTTCCCAACCAATTGATACTGCCAAGAGACAAGAACTCTTAAAAAAAAAAAAAAGACAAAATACAATTAATTTAAAAGAAAAATATACCTATTTAAATATATCCACATAAACCTCTGAATGATTTCATAGTCATATTAATGCAAACTTTCTATTTTTGTGATATAAAGTTAGTACCCCTTTGACAGTCATAAGGCAGTATCTTTAAACTTGAAATACCACAAAGTTTTAGCTTCCACATATCTAGGCTCATAATAAATAAGAATAATTATAAATTATACTTTCTCCACCCCATGAAAAATAAACTCTCAATATTATACTATACTTCAGTGTAAACTATTCTGCTGTTGATTATTTTACCTATTCTATATATCTCTCTGTGATACTTGACATTAATAACTTCCTTCTTTCCTTTCAATTTCATAATAGTTACCAAACAGTGTCATATTAGCTTCAGGTGTACGACATAGTAATTCAACAGTCCATACGTGACCTGGTGCTCATCACAAGTGCACGCCTTAATTCCCATCACCTGTTTCACCCCCCACCCCACACACTTCCCCACTAGTAAATATCAGTTCATTCTCTATAGAGTTCATTTCTTATTTTAAGAAGCCTTCTCCTCAGTTCAGGCTACTGAACCACATCCTATTCTGATGCTCATCATTACTAGGTCAATTATTGTTTACTTTACATTTTTAAAGCATCATAATGAGATCTTATTGTATATCTTTAAATTGAAATAAAAGGAGGCAGCAAAAATCTTCATAAAATATTCAATGTAAATCTAAAAGTTTTTATAGAGTGAATACCATTGTATTGAACTGAATGTGTATATCTCACAATAAACAACATTTAAAACATAGTTGTAACACTTACAACCTGAAATTTTTACTTATTAACAGATTTCCATTTCTTCACTACCTATGTAGTAACTTTCTTTCTAATACACTTCAACATTCCAAATAAGAATGACATTTGATGAAAGAAAAAATAAAAAGTAAAACTCTGGAGAGAAGTAACCATCAATTTTGCTGACAAAAATACTATATAGTAAAAGGGGTACTTACATCCTTAAAATAACGCTGTAATAATGAAAGTCTCACATCATGAACTGCTGCACATGTATCCCAAGGGTAAATCTGCTCCTCTTCAGTGATAGGCAATTTTTTTGGATCAATGTTGTCACGGCACTGCCCTAAAACTACATTAACAACAAAAATAAGAGCTCATTAAATAACCAACCTGATTCAACATGATTCACCGAAAGTTATCACAAACTACACTAATTTTTCTACAATTAGGATATTTTTTAAAGACCCCCAAAAAGTGATATTCTAGTTTTCTTCTACAGAGAAATCTTAAAATAAATAAATAAATCTTAAAATATGACAAGGGTGCCTGGGTGGCTCAGTTGGGTTAAACATTCAATTCTTGGCTTCAGCTCAGGTAATGATCTCAGGGTTGTGAGACTAAGCCCTACATACACTCCATGCTCAGTGTGGAGTTTGCTTGAGATTCTCTCCCTCTCCCTGTCCCTCTACCCCTCCCACCTGTCAAATAAATAAATAAATAAATCTTTAAAATCTGACCTTTTTTTTTTTGAAATAACCCTAAAAGATTAGTATGAACTTTGGGTGGATGGATGGATGGATTGTAATGGAGGATGAATGGTTTTCAAAATATGTCCACTGAAAAAGCCTAGAAGTTATGATTCTCCAGTATCAATAACCTTTATTTCTAAATATTCTGTTTCTCACTAAAAGGAAACATATCCTTGGAGAAAGAAGTGCATTCAGGGTTGGAGCCTGGAATTGTATATAATAAAGAGAAAGGAGGTATTTAAACACAGAGGGGCCACGTCATGAAGACCTGCAGGAGTTCTGATGGCCAAATTTGAGAAAATTTGAGAACTGAAAAGAGGGATAGTAACAGATAAAACATGCATTGATTCAGGCAAGGAACATCAAGTAAAAGGGTGAAGTGTCAAAGTCTCAATGTATCATCCTATAGATTACCTACCACCATAACCAAGCGATCAAACTTGGTTGGCATCACCAATAATGAGACAAACTATCACTATGAACCTCTTAATGTGATGGAATAGGAAGGGACATCATTTATATAATCCCATTGCCAAAAATGTTTAACTTAAACCTAATAAGGAAATAATCACATGAATCCGGAAAATGAGACATTCTACAGAACTGACCTAGACTCTTCAAAATTTTTAAAAGGGCCTGAAGAAACTATTTTAGTCAAGGAAACTAACAAGAAATGAGAACTAAGGGGTACCTGGGTGACTCAGTCAGTTAAGTGTCTGCCCTTGGCTCAGGTTGTGATCCTAGGGTTCCGGGATCAAGCCCCACACAGGGCTCCCTGCTCAGCAGAGAGTCTGCTTCTTCCTCTGAATCTCCCCTCCCCCTGTCCCCCGCTTGCACTCTCTCTCAAATAAATAAATAATATCTTAAAGAAAAAAGAAAAAGAAATGACAACTAAATGCAATGTATGATCGTTTTCTTGGATCAAGAAAAAAATCTGAGGCGCCTGGGTGGCTCAGTTAGTTAAATGCCTGCCTTTGGCTCAAGTCATGATCCCAGGGTCCTGGGATCGAGCCCTGCATTGGGCTCCCAGCTCAGCCAGAGAGTCTGCTTCTCCTTCTCCATCTGCCTGCCACTCCCCCTGCTTCTGCTCTCTCTCTCTGTCAAATAAAAATAAATAATCAATCAATCAATATTTTAAAAACCTGTTATAAAAATACTGAGAGAATTTGAACAGAAAATATTAGATATTACTATTAAATTTCTTGGGTATAATAATATAGAAGAATATCTTTGTTCTTAGGAGATACTTTCTTAAGATTCAGAGATAAAACATCATGACATCTGCCATTTTCTTCTAAAAAGTATGTGTGTGTGTATGTGTGTGTATAGATAAGAGAGGAAAAGAAAAAAAAAACATGGCAATATGTCAACAATTGTTGAGTGCAGGGAAGGAGTATTCTGTAGATTCAAAACTTTCAAAATGAAAAGTTGGAAAGAGGTATATAGCAAGAGGGAAAAAATAATATTAATAAGATTTTATAATTATAAAATATCTAAAGCACATAAAAAGGGAGTAGGGGGGGCGCCTGGGTGGCTCAGTGGGTTAAAGCCTCTGCCTTTGGCTCAGGTCATGATCTCAGGGTCCTGGGATCGAGCCCCACATCGGGCTCTCTGCTCAGCGGGGAGCCTGCTTCCCACCCACCCACCTCTCTCTGCTTGCCTCTCTGCCTGCTTGTGATCTCTGTCAAATAAATAAATAAAATCTTTTTTTTTTTTAAAAAGGGGAGTGGGGATATAAACATACAGTGCCATACATTATTACAAGACTCAGTAAGCATGGGAAGACCATTCTTCAGGAAACAGTATTAGGTATATGAATGTGAGCCCTAAGTTCTGAAGAGATTTACAGCAGCAGCAGAAAGAAGAAATAAAAGGAGGGAGATGCTAGGAACTAAAATAATATTAACTATAATGTATAATCCTCTTAATACACTGCTGGATTTGGCTTGCTAGGATTTTGTTGAAGATTTCCGGATCTATATTCATGAAAGATACTAGGTCTATCATTTTCTTTTCATGTGATATTTTTATGTGTCTTTGGTATCAGGATAAGGTTGTTAATATAGAATGAGTTAGCAAGTATTCCCTCTTTTTCTTTTTTTTTTTTTAAGTTTGAGAAGGACTAATGACAATTCTTTAAATATTTGGTAGCATCATGAGTGAAGCCTTCTGGTCTTGGGCCTTCATTCATTGAGAAGTTTTTGATTACTGATTCACTCTCTTTAACTGTTCGATGTCTGTCCAAATTTTCTATTTCTTCTTGAGTCAGTTTTGGTAGTTTCTGTGTTTCTAGGAACTTATCCATTTCATCTAGGATATCAAATTCATGGACATAAAATTGTTCATAATATTCCTTTATAGTCTTCTATTTCTTTAAGACTGTGGTAATGTTCACAAAGTTTCATTTCTGATTTTAGTTATTTCTGTGGGTTTTTTCTTTTTTAAACTCTTGGCCAGTCAAGCTATAAAACTGTCAATTTTGACATTTTCAAATTTGCTTTTCAAATTTTGTTTTGCTGACTCTTCCTACTGTTTCCCTATTCTCTATTTCATTTATCTATGCTTTAATCTTTATTATTTCTTTCCATCTGCTAGCTTTGGGTTTAGGTTGCTTTTCTTTCTCAAGTTCCTTAAAAGTGTAGTTAGGTTACTGATTTGGGATCTTTGTTTTTAATGTAAACATTTACAGTTACAAATTTCCTTCTGTGTACTATTTTCCCATAGGTTTTGGTATGTTGTGTTTTCATTTTCATTTATTTCAAAGTATCTTCTAATTTCACTTGTAATCTCTTGTTGGACCCAGTAGTTGTTTAAGAATGTGTTATTTTCCCCCAACTTACTTCTCCTCTCCATCTCCCAATGTCCTCCATGTTATTCCTTATGTTCCACAAGTAAGTGAAACCATATGATAACTGACTCTCTCTGCTTGACTTATTTCACTCAGCATAACTGGGAAATCGGAGGGGGAGATAAACCATGAGAGACGGTGGAATTTGAGAAACAAACTGAGGGTATTGGAAGGGAGAGGGTGGGGGGGTTGGGTGAACCTGATGGTGGGTATTGTGGAGGGCACATATTGCATGGAGCACTGGGTGTGGTGCATAAACAATGAATTTTGGAACACTGAAAAAAAATAAAATTTTTTTAAAAGTCAAAAACAAAAAATAAAATAAATTTTTAAAAAAGAATTTGTTATCTTAATTTCCATTTATTTGTGAATTTTCCAATTTTCTGTTAATGATTTCTAGTTTCATTCCATTCTGATCAGAGAGGATATTTTGGATGATTTCAATCTTTTTAAATGTATTATGGTTTCTTTTGTGGCCTAATACATAGTCTATCTTGGAGAATTTTCCATGTACAACAGAGAAAAATATGTATTCTACTCTTGTTGGATAGTGTTCTATATAAGTTGGTTAGATCTGTTTTATACTGTTGTTAAAGTGATTTGGGTTTTTTTTTTGTGTTTTAATTTAGAGAGGGAGAGAAAGAGTGGGGAGAGAAAGGTGGGGGAAAAGGCAAAGGGAGAAGGAGAAAGAGATTCCCAAGCAGACTCCACACTCAGCACACGCCCAACATGGGTCTCAATCTCACAGCCCTGAGATCAGGACCTGAGCCAAAGTCAACAGTCCGGAGGCTTAACTAACTGAGCCACCTAGGTGCCGCTGAAGTGTTTTCCCTCCTTGATCTTCTGTTTAGTTGTTCTACCCGTTATTTAAAATGGGGCACTGAAGTCTCAACTATTATTATAAAACTACTTCTCTGTCTAATTCTATCAATTTTTGCTTCATATATTTTGGGTTTCTGCTGTTTGGTATGTATTCTTCTTTTTTAAATTTAGTTATTTATTTTGAGAAAGAGCATGAGGGATGGGCCAGAGGGAGAGGTAGAGAGAATCCCAAACAGATTCTGCACTGAGCAAGGAGCCTGACACAGGGCTCAATCTCACAACCCTAAGATCATGACCTGAGATCATGACCTAAGCCAAAACCAAGAGTCAGATGTTTAACCAATTGCACCAACCAGGTGCCCCTGTTTGGTATGTATTACATCTTTTAAAACAAAACAAACAAAAAAAGACTTTATTTGAGAGAGAGACTGAAAGTAAGCAGGCACAGGGCAGAGGGAGAGGGGGAAGCAGACTCCCTGCTGCATGACAGAACCGGACGGACATGGGGCTCTATCCTAGGACTCAATGACCTAAGTCAAAGTCAGATACTTAACCAACTAAGTCACCCAGGTGGCTCTGGTATGTATCATGTTCATAACTATTTTATCTTCTTGATGGAGTGACTCATTTATCAATATATAATGTCCTTTTTTTTTTTCTTGTGACAATGTTTTACTTAAAATCTATTCTGTCTGAAATTAGCATAGCCATCCCAGCTCTCTTTTGGTTCTATTTGCATGGAATACTTTTTTCCATCCATTTTCAACCTATTTGTGTCTTTGGATCTAAAATGTCTCCTATAGACAGCATATTCATGTTTTTTAGTCTATTCTATCAATCTCTGCCTTTTAATTGGAGAGTTGAATGCATTTATATTTCAAATAATTACTGATTTAGAAGGGCTTAATTCTGCTTTTTGCTTTTTATTTCTATATGTTCCTCACTTTATTACCACTTACTTTTGTGATTAATTGAATATTCTAGTTTACCATATTGATTCTCTTCTCATTTCTTATCTTAGATTTTTCTTAAATGGTTACCTTCACTTTCTAAGAGTCAAGGTGGAAACATTAATATCAACTTCCAATAGTTTACAAAAATTCTGCTCCTTTACAGCTCCATCTCCCCTCCTTGTCATTCATGTTTTTGACTATCTGCATTTTTCTACAAGAACATTGATATTTTGTTTAAAAAATCTCAATCTGCAGGTCTTTCTGGATTCAGTTCCTTATTACAGGCTTTTTGTTTATTACATATGTTTTTTAAAGCACTAAGATTAAAACACTGACTTTCTTGAGTTTTTCAAAGACTGTGGTGAGTAATAAAATGGAAAAGATTATATAATATTGTATTCTTCTATGAAGAACTGAAACTTCCCAAGCAATAATATTTACAACAGACATTCTGCACAATAGTGAGACAGCATATAAAACAATACCTTTAGAACTTTATAAAACTGCTATAAAGGCCCTTAACTTAAGCAGTGTTTTGAAGGGCTCTTAATCAATAGTCTATAATTCAGCACAACTCGAATGTTAGACTAAGGGGAGAAATCATGGGATTCTTCTTTGATGCATGGTTTCAAGACAGGACAATAAAGGATTGATGGCTATAAAAAAATCTAGAGCTATAAGCACAACTAGCACCCAGACTGTGGTCTCTAAATACCATTTCCCAGTAAAAGAAACTAAGGCTTCTTAGAGAAATGACTGATTTCTGGGCCAGAAAGGTATAACTTGCCATGCCAGAAAATGTAAACTCCCAAGTCTATAAGTTTTGTGTCAAAAGAACTGAGGAAGTAACTTGAAGAGGCTCTCACTGAACAAAGAAGAATGTGATCATCAACAAGAAATTAACTGCAACAGATCATAATATGATACTAAAAGTATTAATTAATTATTTTGGGAAAGTACTAAAGAACCACTACCTCAATACTTGGAGCACTACTAAATTAAGGGAAAGAAGATGGTATTTATCCTGTCTTTCAGGTATAATTTATTTGTCATAGTAACCAAAATAGTTGATGAAGTAAAACTTCTTTTATAGAAATATTTCAGGTAATAAACAAAAAATGAAATATTTGTGATCTCTGATGAACTGACTGCTCTAGGCAATAGTCATCATTTAAAGTGAGTATCTCAAACAGACAGAAAACAGAGTGGACAGAGGAAAGAGTTAAACATTATGGGGATAAATTCAACAAAATCCAAAATGTTCTTCAATAAGCCAATTTTATAAAAAAAAAAAAAAAAGTAAAATGTACGGGAGTAGGAGAGTGCCTACTTGGGAGAATGGAGGAGGAAGACAGGAGATGAAAAGGAAACTACTAATTAAAAGATTACAAGGAGACCCTATAACTATAAATTAATTAATCTAATAAAGTAAATAAGAAACAACTGGAGAATTCTAAACACTGATTAGATATTTAACTATACTGAGGAACTAATTTACTTATGAGTCACTGTGGTTATGTTTTAAAAACAAGAACTTTCTTTTTAACTGAAACAGTAAAAATATTTATAGATGAAATGAAGTGATGTCTGGAACATGCTTCAATATAATTTGGGTCATGGGGGAAGATAAATTAGATTAGCTCAAGTTAATCACTACTGAAGATTGATGGAGACATGGAAGTTCATTTCACTAGTCTCTTTACTCCATTATGTGGTTAAAATGTTCCATATTCATATTCACCATGATCAAGTGAGATTTATTTCTGGGCTGCAGGGAATGCAGGGTGGTTCAATATCCACAAAACAGTCAATGTAAAACATCACATTAGTAAAAGAAAGGATAACCATATGATTCTCTCAACAGATGCAGAAAAAGCACCTGACAAAAAACGGCAACCATTCTTGATAAAAACCTCAACTAAATAGGGATAGAGGGAACATACCTCAACTTCATAATGGCCATATACAAAAAAGCCACAGCTAATACCATCCTCAATGGGGAAAAACTGAGAGCTTTTCCTCTACAGTCAGGATCAAAACAGTGACATCCACTTTCCCCATTGTTATTTAACATAGTACTGGAAGTCCTAGCTTCAGCAATAAGACAAGAAACAGAAATAAGAGGCATCCAAATAGGCAGGGAAGAAATCAGACTTTCACTATTGGCAGAGGACATGATACTCTAGGTAGAAAACCCAAAAGACTCCACCAAAAAATTGCTAAAACTGATACAAGAATTTAGCAAAGTCACAGGATAAAAAATCAACATAACGAAATCTGTTTCATTTGTGTACACCAATAATGAAGCAGCAGAAAGAGAAATCAAGGAAGCGATCCCATTATTACTGCACCAAAAACCATACCATAACCAGGAATAAACCTAACCAAAGAGGTATAAGATTTGTACTCTGAAAATTATAGAACACTTATGAAAGAAATTGAAGAGGACACAAAGAAATGAAAAAAAATTCCATGCTCACATGGAATTAGAAGAATAAATATTATTAAAATGTCTACATATTTAATACAATCCTGATCAAAATACCAACAGCATTTTTCACAGAGCTATAACAATCCTAAACCTTGTATGGAACCACAAAAGACCCCAAACAGCCAAAGCAATCTTGGAAAAGAAAAGCAAAGTTGGAGGCACCATAATTCTGGATGTCAAGCTCTATTACAAAGCTATAGCCATCAAAATAGTATGATACTGGCACAAAATAGACTCATAACTATATGGTCAACTAATCTTTGAGAAAGCAGGAAAGAATATCCAATGTAAAAAAAGACAGTCTCTTCAACAAATGGTGTTGGGAAAACTAGACAGCAACATGCAGGAAAATGAAACTGGACCACTTTCTTACACCATCCATAAAAATAAATTCAAAATGGATTAAAGACCTAAATATGAGACCTGAAACCATAAAAATCCTAGAGGAAAACAAAGGCAGTAACCTCTTCAACATCAGCCGTAGCAACTTCTTACTAGACACATCTCCTTTAGCAAGGGAAACAAAAGTAAAAATGAGTTATTGGGACTATGTCAAAACAAAAAGCTCGTGCACAGCAAAGGAAACAAGCAACAAAACTAAAAGGAAACTGATGGAATGGGGTAAGTTATTTGCAAATCACATCTGATAAAGGGTTAGTATCTAAAATCTGTAAAGCACTTTGGGGCGCCTGGGTGGCTCAGTGGGTTAAAGCCTCTGCCTTCGGCTCAGGTCGTGATCCCAGGGTCCTGGGATCGAGCCCCACATCGGGCTCTCTGCTCAGCGGGGAGCCCGCTTCCCTTCCTCTCTCTGCCTGCCTCTCTGCCTACCTGTGATCTCTGTCAAATAAATAAATAAAATCTTTAAAAATAAATAAATAAATAAAATCTGTAAAGCGCTTATCAAACTCAACACCCAAAAACAAATAATCCAGTTAAGAAACAGGAAGAAGACATGAAGAGACATTTTCCCAAAGAAGGTGTATATACAGATGGCCAAAAGACACATGATAGGATGCTCAACATGAGTCATCATCAGGGAAATGCAAATCAGAACTACAGATACAGAGATATCACCTCGCACTGTGAGAACGGCTAAAACAAACAGCACAGGAAACAACAGGTGTTGGTGAGGATGCGAAGAAAGGGGAACCTTCTTACACTGTTGGTGGGAATGCAAGCTGGTGCAGCCACTCTGGAAAACAGTATGGTGAGTCCTCAAAAAGCCAAAAATAGAACAACCCTATGACTCACTACCAGGTATTTACTCAAAGGATACAAAAATACTAATTTAAAGGGACACATGTTTATAGCAGCATTATCAATAATAGCCAAATTATGGAAAGAGCCCATGTCTGATGAATGAATAAAGAACATATGGGGTGTGTGTGTGTGTGTGTGTGTGTGTGATATATCACACAACAGAATATTACTCAGCCTTCAAAAAGAATGAAATCTTGCCATTTGCAACAACGTGGATGGAGTTAAGTTTATTATGTTAAGTGAAACAAGTTAGAGAAAGACAAATACTTGATTTCACTTATATGTGGAATTTAAGAGACAAAACAGATGAACATAGGGGAAGGGGGGAAAAAGAGAGGCAAATCCTAAGACACTCTCAACTATAGAGAACAAACTGAGAGTTAATGGAGGGGATTTGGGTGGAAGATGGGCTAAATGCATGATGGGCACTTGTTTTTGATGAGCACTGGATTTTATATGTAAGTGATGAATCATTAAATTCTATTCTTGAAACTAATATTGCACTATAAGTTAACTAACTAGAATTTAAATAAAAACTTGAAACAAAAAATAAAATAAAATATTCCATATTAAAACTTAAAAAGATAAAAGAAAAAGAGAAGGGACAGATTAAAATAGAGGTCAGAAGTAAAAAAGTAGAGAGTGGTAAAATGCAAGATGTCAGTAGGTGTGTGAGGCTCAGAAAGTTAGGAAACAGCCAGAGACTTCACCTGCTACAGTTCCCAATTAAAGTCACTCTTTATCTAATGCTTCTTCATGTTAGTTTCTTATTCATTTCCTTCTATCTATAAAAAAGAGCTACAATATAGTGGAATTATGCAATATTAATAAGTTTAGCTAGTGTACAAAATTGTAAAAAAAGAATTAAATGAAGTGACAATTTGGTCAAAGCAACTTTAAAAATATAAAATAATAAACAAAGATTAAAACAACAAAAATAAAATCTCCACCTTCATTAGGGCAGAGATTCTGTTTTGCTTTGTTTTATACAATGACAGTATCTGGCAACTAGGTTCCCAATAAATATTTGTGGGATGAATGAATGAAGGAATAAATAAAACATTTATGATTATAAAGTATTTGGTGAAAAAGTTATAAAACGTTAAGTGGCAATAATCTAACAGGCTAGTTTTGTCACAGCAGTAGAAAACAGAAATAGCTACAAAACTAGCCAATACTCTCATGCATTTCCTTATTTTTTCAAAGATTTATTTATTTATTAGGCAGAGGGAGACAGGGGAGGCAGACTCCCCGCTGAGCACAGGGCTTCATCTCACGACCCTGAGATCATGACTTGAGCCAAAATCAAGAGTTGGACACTTAACCCACTGAGCCACCCAGGTACCCCACACATTTCCTTTCTAGTAGGCCTTTCTGGTTTTGACAGCTCTACTCCAATGTCCTATTCAATTGGAGTTTTCCAAAAGAATTTTATTTTTAAGCAAGAAAAGTAAGAAGAGGATAAACTAATTTACCAGCACCCCATTAGATCCTTTTGCCTATATTACATTACTTAACCAAACAATCCTCTGAAGTCAATATTATCTCCATAGTTAAAAGAAAGCAACAAACTTAGCCAGATTACATCAAGCAATACTTGCATTTGAACTCAGGGGAGTCTCATTTCTCTTTCCACTTTACTATACTAATTTAGAGAATAAACACTCTAGGAAAAAATGCTCAGAAGCAAGGCCAAAGAATTTTATTTTCTCTTTGCTTCACACAAACTCCTGTTGAAAATGGATTGAATACATTAGGACTAGAGTGTGTAAGAGTTATCACACCTTAAAATACTTTAGCATGGGAAAGGATAGAGACCATTCAGACAAATCCTTCAAAAAATTTTTCAAAAAAAATTTTAGGGACACGTGGGTAGCTCAGTCAGTTAAATCTGACTCTTGATTTCAGTTCAGGTCATGATCTCGCTCATGAGATGGAGCCCTATATCAGGCTCCCTGCTCAGTGCAGAGTCTGCTTGAGAGTCTCTACTTCTCCCTCTGCCCCTCTCCCGACAACCCATGTGCATGCTCTAAAATAAATTTTTTAAAAAATTTTAATTACATATTGGCAATGATATTTAGCAAGCTGTTTCAAGAATTATTGCTTCTACTAGCTCAAGAAATAAATGCAAAACTACCTGAATGTGCCTTATGTAGTTAAAATACTTAACTGACAATATTTCTGGACTTAAAATGCTTCCCAACTTTATAACAATTAAATTGTCAAGAAAGCTGAACTCAGATCAGGCCTTCTAGGATAGGTAATATACCATCACAGTTTAAGGAAAAAGACCGTATAACATATACAGACTTCTCTGTAAAGGGCTTCTTCCAACACTCATGCTCAGGAAAGTCAGATAAAACCAAATTTAAAATCCTTGCTAACAGATCTAAATTGATCCCTGCTATATAGATCTATAGTTATATCCAGACAAAGATATAACTTTCAATTAATACAGATATTTATTAACATGTTGTATACACTTAGGCGCTAAGATAATCCCACTGAAAAATTACTTTGATTTTACCTGAGGATGCTTGTAACAGTACAACCAATCCTGTAGGTCGGTCTTCAGAGGAGGGGCCACTCTGACCACAAATAACACAATCATATACTGCTTCAGAAACTTGTGGTTCTGCTGTTGTGATCTCCATAGGAATATCATTCTCAGGAGAATCTGAGGCAAAAAAAATTACAGCTCTTAATTCTTGAGGAGAAAAATCTTTCTTCAATGAAAATACAGAGAAAAAAATCAAGTTCAAGTAATTTTGTGCTTCAATACCAATAAAGTTTTATAGTATTAAAACTATGGGGGGAAAATTAACCTTGCTGAAGTAAAATATTCAAAAAATACAGTTTATATAATGAAAGATTTTGATTTTTTAAAGATTTTATTTATTTATTTGAGAGAGATAGTTGCGGGGGGAGGGAGAGAGAGACACACATGAGCAGGGGAAGGGGCACAGGCAGAGGGAGAAGCAGACTCCAGGTGAGCAGGGAGCCTGATGAGGGGCTCGATCCCAGGATCCTAAGATCATGACCTGAGCAGAAAGGAGATGCTTAATGAACTGAGCTACCCAGGTGCCCCTATAATGAAAGATTTTAATTTATATGGTTAAATACACTTCAAATGTTGTTGTATCATTCACATATAAAAACTGAAACCAAAATACAGGAAGGAAAGGATTTTAGGAGGACACTTTTAATTTTTTTTTTTTTTTTTGAGATCAAAAGGGAATTTTCAGAAGGGAAATGTATAACATGGCAGCTCCTGGGGAAGAAAATGGCAATATTTACTAGGAGATAAAAGAAGAACGAACCATTCCTCCTTTACTTTGAATTCTAGTGATTATATCTTAGTAATAATGATAATCAATATATATTTATGTAAGGAAACCATTTAGATAAAACCATATATATTAACAAAGCAGAACTACTATAGAAAATAATAGTAATCCTCTGGTATTAATGTCATTAACAGCAAGAAATTAAACACTGAGCCAATAATGATATTCAGATAAAGATTCTTACATTCTGTGAAGATCATGATGTTGTCCATAGTGGCAAAGAAATAAGTAGAGGGGACTGGGAAGACCAGAAAAACAGAAATGATGTATGACATATTTAAAAGATGGAGGCATATCTAAATAAATAGGTAAAAATACATGAGAGAAATAGAAAAAGAAAGATGTCAAGTTCAGATACATTTTAATAAGGATTCATGCAAATAAACATATCTAATATGTATTAAGAGTTACTGAGAAGAAATGGGGCCAGAAACCTAAAAGAGAACTTTGGATGATGCTCAGTATTAATGGAAATAAAAAGAAGCCAATGAAGAAATCAGAGAAAAAACAATTTAACAATAGAATACAACGGAACTAGAATAGAATTAGAACTAGAAAGCTTGATGCCAATGAAAATAAGATTAACTGGTCAAAATGAAAAGATTTCGAAAGAAGTACCAGAGGGGTATTAAGATTTGACACATGATTGCTCTGTTGTTTTAGGGAGAAAACTTTAGTACAGAAAAGAGGGAATGTAACTGATTGCTCTCAAGTTCAAAAGAAAACAAAGAAATACCTAACTTGAAGTGACATGAAAAAAATTGTCTCAGATTAGATGCTAAAGAATTAAAATGTCACTGACTATATTTCACACACATAGTTTTCCTTTTTTCTTTTCTTTTTTTTTTTTTAATTTATTTACTTGTCAGAGAGAGGGAGAGAGAGAGAGCGAGCACAGGCAGACAGAGTGGCAGGCAGAGGCAGAGGGAGAAGCAGGCTCCCTGCCGAGCAAGGAGCCCAATGTGGGACTCGATCCCAGGACGCTGGGATCATGACCTGAGCCGAAGGCAGCCGCTTAACCAACTGAGCCACCCAGGCATCCCAGTTTTCCTTTTTTCTATCTTGGTACAATCAACTTGAAAACTTCAGGGAAATCCCCATAGCAAAACACATTATCAAAGAAGCTGCTGAATTACTCTTTCTGGAGTTTTTTAAAGTAAGGCTTGATAATGTTCTATAGTGATACAGGGTTAAAAGCATGAAAATAAAATAGATGACCTCTTTTTCATGCACAGTAAATTTTATCTGAATTCTAATTTTAGTAATTACAGACACCAACATCCCTTTTTGCTTTTCCTCAAGAAACAAAAAAAGATCATGCTTTATTTCTTAAAAGAAAAAAACCACTGCTTCTGTATATTCAATAATGAATTAAAATATATTATCCCTCCAATATGTATATATATTTATTATTGGTAACTTATAATTGAGTCTATCATTCAGTATCCAATTTCAAATTTTAGTTAAAATTTTAAAAGGATCTCTGACCAAATTATATGAAGTTATTATTCCTCACCTATACAAACATGGAGAAATATTAACAGCATCTTATTCTGAAAGAGTCAAGCTCAGAAGAGTATGTATTATATTTAAATGGTTACATAAAGAACAAAAATAGGCAAAACTCATGTATAGGATTAGGAATAAGGATACTTGTTACTCTTACAGGCAGTGACAGAGAACATGAAGCAGTGACAGAGAACATAAAGGGGTTAGAGGATGCTGGTAATGTTCAATTTCTCAACCCAGATGCTGATTACCCAGAAACACCCAGTTTTTAAAAACTCATATAGCATGGAGTGCCTGGTTGGCCCAGTCAGTTAAGCACCAGTCCACAGTTCAGGTCATGATCCCAGGGTCCTGAAGTCCTGAATCAGGCTCCTTGCTCAACAAGGAGTCTGCTTCTCCCTCTCCTGGTCTTTCTCTTTGTCAAATAAATAAATAAAACATTAAAAAAAAAACTCATATAGCTCTATACTCATGATACATGCATGCACTTTTCTATTTGTATGTTATATTTCAACAAAAAGTTGAAAAGTTTTTTAAGCTTTATTAAATGAACAGCATAACAGGGTATATTCTGTAATAAGTATTATAATAAAGATACTTAATTCTGCCAATCACATGTACACATCAATACCTGTACATATTTCCCACACCAAAAAAGAAAAAAATTCTAAAAAAGATATGTCATACAAATTGATGCAATGAAGAGATTACAATGATTTCTTTTAGGTAAACTAAAAAAATGAAGACTGATGCAAAACTGAGACAGTAATACTCAAAGATGATCAATCCAAGTACAACCAAAGACGATTCTAATAATGAAAACACTCCTACTACAAATCACACTTCAATTACTTAAATTCTACTTTGACTTTCAACACAATTAAATTTAAAATGTGAGATGTTGGCAAGGATGCAGAGAAAGGGGAACCCTCCTACACTGTTGGTGGGAATGCAAGCTGGTGCAGCCACTCCAACAGTATGGAGGTTCCTCAAAAAGTTGAAAATAGAGCTACCCCATGATCCAGCAATTGCACTACTGCATATTTACTCTAAAGATACAAATGTAGTGATCCGAAGGGGCGTGTGCACCTGAATGTTTACAGCAGCAATGCCCACAATAGCCAAACTATGGAAAGAAACTTGATGTCCATCAACGGATAAATGGATAAAGAAGATGTGGGGTGTGTGTGTACACACACACACACACACACACACACACACACAGAGGAATACTATGCAGCCATCAAAAACCCTGAAATCTTGCCATCTGCAATGACATGGATGGAACTAGAGGGTATTATGCTAAGTGAAGTAAGTCAATCAGAGAAAGACAATTATCATATGATCTCTCTGATATGAGGAATTTGAGAGGCAGGGTGGGGGGTCGTGGAGGGCAGGGAGGGAAAAAATAAAACAAGATGGGACCGGGAGGGATACAAATTATAAGAGACTCTTAATCTCAGCAAACAAATTGAGGGTTACTGGGTGAAGAGGTGGGGGGGAGACAGGGTGGCTGGGTTATGGTCACTGGGGAGGGTATGTGCTATGGTGAGTGCTATGAATTGCGTAAGACTGATGATTCACAGACCTATACCCCTGAAGCAAATAATACATTATATATTAATAAAAAAATAATTTAAATAAAATTTAAAAATTTAAAATGTGTTTCTGTTTAAAACTGACACTTGCCCTTTAAAAACAACAGTGCCTATTTTAAATTACCATAAGGAATATTATTACAATAAAGGCAAAATAAAGTGATAGTTACTTCACCTGTTTGGTTTTACATGAACAGAAAAGAATCTACCTGAATTAAGCAGGTGATTCTTCTGAATACTATTTCAAATTTGCCAAAGTTCTGTTTACAATCACTGTTTTAGAATGACTGCAAAATAGCCCCAATTCTCCACTTCTCCAACCCTGTTTCTAAGATCTTTGCAATGTGACTTTGAAACTCCTCCTATCAAAATGTAAAATTTATTTCCCCACCCTTTGGTATATGAGCTGGTCTTGATTTGCTTTACTCAAGAGAATGAGGCAGAAGTAACATGCTTTTCCAAGACAAGCAAGCTTTTCCATGCAAGCTCAAATGACCTTGCATGCTTTCCCTCCTTCTTTCTTTCTTGCACTCTACACCATGTCACCTATATGAGAATAAGTCTGGGCTAGCTTGTTTGAGGAGGAGAACCCACGTGGAGCAGCATCAGGTTGTCCCATCAATTCAGCTCAGTCCCAATCAGCTGAATAGCAGATCTCAACCAGTTAAACCTCTCACAGAAAAGTCAGGTCCAAATTAAAACTACCAGCCAACCCACTAACCACTAACTCAGGAGAAATAATAAATGGCTGTTGTTTTAAATCACTAAATTTGGGGGTGGTTTGTTACACAGTAACTGCTAACTGACAAAATTTCTACTGTATGTTAATTACAGTATGTAAACTCTCAAAAGAATTGAAGAACTCTGCCTTACTGAGATATGTGAATCATGAAAGCTAATATTTATTTTTTTAAAAGATTTTATTTATTTATTTGACAGAGAGAGATCACAAGTAGGCAGAGAGGCAGGCAGAGAGAGAGGAAGAAGCAGGCTCCCCGCCAAGCAGAGAGCCCGATGCGGTACTCAATCCCAGGACCCCGAGATCATGACCTGAGTGGAAGACATAGGCTCAACCCACTGAGCCGCTCAGGCACCCCGAAAGCTAATATTTAAAGTGATAAAGGTGTTTCCATTCAGATGTTTTCTGGTTTAAGGGATTAAAAATCATTTTCCAACGGCAGCATTTTAACATCTATTTAGTCAACTACTCGTTTTAACATCACCAAAGTGAAAAGCTTCAGTATTCATGAATATTACAATTCCACTTCAAGAGTTGATACTGTTATGCAAAATTTCTTATTCTAATATTGGTTTAAATTGCTTAAAATCTATTTTCACATAGAATTAATCTTTAATTAAAAATAGTTTTGCCTTTACTTTTATCTTTGACAGGAACTCACTGGATTAAACTAAAATAAGTATTTGTAAAACAATCAAAAATCTTCTTGGTGCATGTTTTGTCTTTGTGTTTCCGAAGTTTTCTTGGATGAATAGAGGAAAGAAAAGATAAATGATGTAGGGAAGATATATTTAATGCCCTCAAAATTATGAGAAACATATTTTTGTTTCAAAACATTAGGCCTCCTCTGAGAACAGTCAACTGCAAAGCACTAGTATCACAGGGTGAAGTGTGGTTTACAGCCCAGTGGCAGGCACAGAGAATTTTCTTTATTGCATAAACTGATCTAAATGTGAAGCCTTTTATTTTGTTTTAAAAACATACTTTTTTTTGAAAGATTTTATTTATTTGACAGAGAGAGATCACAAGTAGGCAGAGAGGCAGACGGGGGCGTGGGGGTATGCGGGGAGGAAGCAGGCTCCCCTCCAAGCACAGATCCTGACGTGGGGCTCAATCCCAAGACCCCAAGATCATGACCTGAGCTGAAGGCAGAGGCCCAATCCAGTGAGCCACCCAGGTGCCCCATACACTTTAATTTTTAACTACAACTGACTACTTGCTAGTAACCCACTAGGTGAGTTACTATTCATAAACTAAGCACACTATTAGAGTTTACTGTTTTCTACTAAGAAGTCTGACTGCCCTGTGACAAATGCCACCATGGCAAAACTCTCACTGCACATCATTAATTCTAGTAAGGAAGTATTATTTTTTATTATTTTTAAATTTTTATTACCATCATTCTTGCTTTCCTCTTCATTTTTTGTTTTACTTGCCAAAAAATCTCATTTTAAAATAATTTTAGATTTGTAGGGAAGTTTTCAAGCTACTACAAAGAGTTCATATACCCCGTACCCAGTTTCCTTTTACATCTTATATTAGGGGTATGCTTGTCACAATGAACTAATATTGGTACATTACTGATCCATTTTTATTGGTAAAATGTTGATACATTAACTAAAAAGTCTATATTTCCTTCAGATTCCCTTAGCTTCTACCTAATGTCCTTCTTCTATTCCAGAATCCCATCCAGAATACCATATTACATTCAGTTGCCATGTCTCCTTAAGCTTCTCTTGGCTGTGACAGTTTCTCAGACTTTCCTTGTTTTTGATGACCTTGACAGTTTTGAGGAGTACTGGCCAGGTGTTCTGTAGAATGTTACTTAATACTAACTCATCTAATGTTTTTTTCAAAATCAGTCCTAGGTTATGGGTTTTAGGGAGGAAGGCCACTGAGGTAAAGTACCATTCTCAACACACCATATCAAAGGTACATAAAACCAACATGACATCGCTGTTGATATTTACTTAAATCATCTGGTTAAGGTAGTGTTTGCCAACTTTCTCTACTGTAACATTACTCCCTCCACCCCTTCCACACTGTACTTTTTGGAGGAAGTCATGAAGTACAGCCTGTACTTAAGGAATCAGGGAGAGTTGTTCCATTTGCTTGAGGGTGAGTTATCTACATAAATTGTCTGGAATTCTTCTGCATGGGAAATCTGTCTATTCTTCCTCATTTATTTATTCATTTGTTTATTTATATAAGTATGAATTCAGGATATTTATTTTATACTCAGGGTTATAATCTGATACTATTTATTTTCTTGCATAAATTATTCCAGCTTGGCCACTGGGAGCACTTTCAGTATCTAACTCTATTACCACATGAACCATTCCAGCCTTCTCCTCTTGCCTATCTATTACTTCCCACTCCAACAGTGAGAAATCTGGCTCCCATCATCCACATACATTTACCTAACTGTTCAGTATATAAGGATAGTGGTTTCAGAAGAATAAACCCATACTGCCACAGGAGTAATGTTATCAACTAGACTATAGTGCTTGTGTGTAGTTCCCTTTGGCTTCAGTATTACAGACTCCACTAATTTCCAAAGTTACTTAGCATCTTTTCTCCCCATCCCCTAAATGAGGTTGTTTCATGTATTTGTAATATAGATTATCTTGTCACATTCTGTAGTCCATCCCAGGACCTCCAACCTCCTAAATGACTTTTTAAACTTGAATAAATTAAAATTCACCTTACTGTTATAAAGTTTTGACAGATGCATAGTGTTACATATCCAACTGTACAGTCTCAAACAAAATAATTCCACTACTCTAAAAAAATACCTTGTGCTTCACGTATTTAAGCCCATTCCCCAACTTTGACAACCACTGATTTGTTCACTACATATAGTTTTGGCCTTTCCAAAATGTTGCATAATTGGAAACATACAGTATACTGATTATTTTCATTAGGCAATATGCATTTAAGATTCATCCCAGTCTTAGCATGGCTTGATAGTTCATTCTTTTTTATTGCTGAATATACTCCACTATATGGATATAGAATTTGCTTGTATATATTTGCTTATACATATAATTTGCATATATATAACTTGCTTATCCATTCATCTATTGAAAAACATCTTGGCTACTTCCAGTTTTGAGAGATTACAAATAAAGGTTCAATAAACATTCATGTGCAGATTCTTATGTGGACCTATATTTTTACATCAATTGGGTAAATACCTAACAGCATGATGGCTAGATCATATGGTCAGACTAAATTTAGCTGTGTAGGAAAATGTCGAATTCTTAAACCCAAAAATTCTAAGAAAGAACTTTTTGTACTTTAAACAGGCAACACACAGAAAAAATATGAGTTAAATGTCACATTTACATCACTATAACTAGATCTTTAGAAATTTTGGTTAATACATATTAGAACCATATATAAACACTTATCTCCATCTAGTGGCTATGAAAGAGTAGATACATACAGTGATATTCCAATTTCAAAAACTTAACATTGATTGTTTACTGCAGCACTATTAAGGTAGAGCAGAATAAAAAAAAAACTGAAAATAAGTGAATGTCCAATAATAAAGACATGCTGAGTAAATTTCTTCCTTATGGACCATTATGGGCTTTTCCCATTTGCCCCCAAATAAAGAAAAGAAACACTAAACTAAAGCAGTGGTTCTCGACTTTGGCTGCACATTAGAATCACCTGGGAACTTTCACTATTCCTGAACCCCACTCTCAAAGATGCTTCTTTAACTAGTCTATAGTAGAGCCTAGGCACAGGTATTACTTCAAGGAGGCTATCATGAGTCCAATATGCACCAAGGTTGAGAACTGCTGAATCAGAACTACTGGTAAAGACTTAGAAGTATTACTGAGATACAGAGTAGGGAAGGGTGATCTCAATTGGTAGAGTAAACAATGACCAAGAACTAGGAAGGAAGAAAGCAGAAGAAGGAGGAGAAAAGAGAGGGAGAAGGTTAAATGACCATATAATCGTAGTATGATTATACAAATATAGAGAAAACCACAGGAATACACAAACCAAGTTGTAATCACAGGTCATGGAAGAAAAAGAAAAAATAACACAAATTAAAAGCGTGTATATTAATCTCATTCATATAATACTGCATGCATGTGTGCACACACATGTTCATAATGAAATCTGGGATAAAAAGAGATCTATATATACCATACATAATTTTCAGGGATATTCACGATACATTAAGTTTTTAAAAAAGGAAGCAAAGTACAAAGCCTTATGTACAGTATAATTTTATTTCAGGAAAAAAACCCATAAAATCCAGTTATATAATTTTTATATGTATTCATATGAAGCAAGAAAGTCTATTTACAGTAATTTATTCCAGAAGGGTGAGGTTAAAAGGAACATAGGAAGAGATGATTAGCTTTGCTTTCGTTTAGCTTTATATGATATATTAAGCACACTATTATGCTTTTTAAAAAATGTTTTAGATTGCTATAAGTGTGCGCCTTATTTATAGAATAAATAATCAAAATATAACTTTTATTTATGGGCTGCAGTTTTTGAAACACACCACATCACAGATGACTGACATAAATTGTCAGACCTAGCCCCACAACTATATGGTCAATTCATCTTCAACAAAGCAAGAAAGAATACACAATGAAAAAAGACAGTCTCTTCAACAAATGGTGTTGGGAAAACTGGACAGCAACATGCAAGAATGAAACTTGACCACTTTCTTTTACCATACACAAAAATAAATTCAAAACGGATTGAAGACCTAAATGCGAGACATGAAACCTTTAAAATCCTAGGGGAGAATACAGGCCATAGTACTGATCTTTGGCATTAACTGTAGCAATTTCTTACTAGGTATGTCTCCTGAGGTAAGGGAAACAAAAGCAAAAATAAACTATTGGGACTACATGAAATAGAAACCTTCTACACAGCAAAGGAAAACTACAGAATGGAAGAAGATATTTGCAAGTGACGTACCTGATAAAGGGTCAGTATCCAAAATACATAAAGAACTTATACAACTCAACACCCAAAAAAACAAGCCAATTAAAAATGGGCAGAAGACATGAATAGACATTCTACCAAAGAAGACATCCAGATGGCTAAGAGACATGTGAAAAGATGCTCAACATCACTCATCATGAGGGAAATGCAAGTCAAAGTGACAATAAGACACCACCTCACACTGTCAGAATGGCTAAAATCAACAACACAAGAAACAACAGGTGTTGTCTAGGATGTGGAGAGAGGGAATCCTCCTGCACCACTGGTGGGAATGCAAACTGGTACAGCCACTCTGGAAAACAGTATGGAGGTTCCTCAAAAAGTCAACAGAACTACAGTACAACTCAGCAACTGCACTACTAGGTATTTACACAAAAAATACAAAAATATTAATTCAAAGGGATACATATTTACAGCAGCATTCTACAAAAGCCAAATTATGGAAACAGCCCATGTCCATCAACTGATGAATGGATAAAGAAGATGGGGGGGGGAGGTGTTCACGCACGCACGCACACACACACACATGCGTGTGTGTGATGGAATATTACTCAGCCATAAAAAAGAACGAAATCTTGCCATTTGCAATGACATGGATGGAGCTAGAGAGTATTATTTTAAGCTAAGTAAGTTAGTCAGAGAAAGAGAAATACCATATGACTTCACTCATATGTGGAATTTAAAAAACAAAACAAATGAGCAAAGGGGAAAAAAAGAGAGACACAAACCAAGAACAGATTTTTAACTATAGAAAACAAACTGATGGTTACCAGAGGGGAGGTTCATGGGGGATAGGTCAAATAGGTGATGGGGATTAAGGAACGTACTTGTGATGAACATTGTATTGTACTTAAGTGTTGAATCATTAAATTGTACACCTGAAACTAATATTACACTGTACATTAACTAACTGGAATTTAAATAAAAATTTTAAAAACATGACAAACTAACACCATCCCCAAAACTGATATATTTATATTCAGAGAAAACAGTACAAAAAATATTCTATTCATGAGATCTGCTTTCTAATTTCATTGAAAAGGAATTCAAGAAGTTTCTACTTAGTTGAGAGAGCAAGAATTTCACAAGTTACAGAGAATGATTCAAAACTACAATACTTCATAAAATGTTTTTAAACATATATGCAACAGCCATAGATACATAAAACTATACACTACATGCATTCCAATGTCACAAGTAGATTGGTCCTACCTGAAAGAGAACAAAGTTCACAGCTGTGCCTGATTCTAAGGAAATGGAAGAGCACTAAAAAGGAGTCTAATTTATGATAAAATTATACCCCAAACTGTCTAAAGCAGCAAAAAGATATATCAGGGAATAAGAAGCAGTTAAAAATGTAAAGATCATCCTTTTTAACAGTAAAAGAAATGCTAATTAAAATTAGACTATGATACCATTTCTTCTCCCACACCATGTTATCAAAAAAACAAAAGTTTGACAACTTATTCTAATGATAAGGATGTAAGGAAATTGATACTATGACACAATGTTGATGGGAATGCAGAACAGTACAACTCCTATGAAGGCAATTTGACAATATCTAGCAAAATTACATATGTATTTACCCTTTGACCTGGCAATACCACTTCTAAAAATCCATCTTATAGATATATTATCAAAATATGAATAGATACATATGCAAGGATATTCACTGCAGTGCTATTTGTAGTAGAAACAACCCAAATTCCAATAACAGAAGACCATCTGAATAAAATACGGGGGGAAGGAGAAACCTACAAAATGGAATACTATACAGCTAGAAAAGGGAATGAAGAAGATCTCTATACACTACATGGTGGGATCTCCAGGATAGAATGCTAAGTGGAAAAAAACAAGGTAAAGAAAGCATACATAGTATGTTACCATTTACCTAAGAAAGGGACACTAGGGATATAAATATTTTTATATCTCAATATAATTTATAAAATACATTCATATCCTTACCCTCCCTTCTTATATAAATGATAACACTAAATATTTAGCATACATGTTAAAAAATAAAAGGATAAACCTCAAATTAAACTGTATTATTAAATAACAAAATAAACAGCTTCCTCTACAACTAACAACTATAAAAATCAACCAAATCCTGATGTGTGCCAGCTGCTGCTTGGACAATCCCACATACCAAATGAAATCTTACAGGCTGGGTATGGTGGACAAATGTAATTTCAACTTACCTAGTATCTCCTGCCCTTCTGCTGACAGCAGACTTCAGTTTTTGTTTAGCAGAATTGCCCCCTCACCACTCCCTTTCAGTTCATGTGATTTGGGCGGGGCTGGCCCTACAACAGGCTAGACTAATAGAGGCACATCAAAGATTTTTGCTTCAGCTATTGGAAAAGCAGTATTCTTTTCATTCTGGTTTTTAAAAAAAACAAAAAAAACAAAAATTTCCAAACATGTTGCATATCCCTTCTATCTTGTGCCTTGTGCCTGAAATAATCAATCAATCATCTGGTCTGTTCAACTCTTACTTCGCAACTGATCTCATGTCTGTCCCTTTCATCCCATGGCTGCCAACTTAGGGGAAGAGCACTTAACTCTCCTTTATTTGCTCCAAATATGAAGAAATAGTAAAGAGCAGACAAGCCTTGTCGGTTGCCCAGGCCCTACCATTTACTACAGTATAACCTCAGAGGAATTACTTACTCTGAGTCTAGGCATCTTCGTCTGGAATAACACCACCTCTCTCATGGGGATGTCAGGACAAATAAGTCAATATACTGAATGTATTTAGCACAGTGTTGGGAACACAGTTAACTACAAAACAATGTATCACCATCATCCCCCAAAACTCATACTCTTAGATCCAAACTCAAAATACAGAAAAAGTTTTGGGTACACAGTATTTGTAATTAAAATTAGTAAAAAAACCATAGGTGGAGCCTGGGTGGCTCAGTAGGTTAAGCATCTGCCTTCGGCTCAGATATGATCCCAGGGTCTCGGAATTGAGCCCTGCATTGGGCTCCCTGCTCCACAGAGAGTCTGCTTCTCCCTCTCCCAGTTGCCCTCCCCCCTTCTCGTGCACTCTCTCTCTCCTGTAAGTAAATAAAATCTTTTAAAAAAAGAAGAAAACTATAGTCTAATTATGAAGGGATAATTAAGTAAATTATATAATTAAAAATAAGAACAGCAATAGCCAATGCTTATAAACACTTATATGCAAAGTACTCTAAGTGTTTTATTTATTTATTTGACAGATAGAGATCACAAGTAGGCAGAGAGGCAGGCAGAGAGAGAGAGAGAGGAGGAAGCAGGCTCCCTACTGAGCAGAGAACCCAACGTGGGCCTCGATCCCAGGACCCTGGGATCATGACCTGAGCCCAAGGCAGAGGCTTTAACCCACTGAGCCACCCAGGTGCCCATACTCTAAGTGTTTTAAATGTACTAATACATTCAATCCTCACAGCAACCCTAGGAAGTAGGTAGTATAATAATTCCTTTTTCACTATGTGAAAACTGATGCAGAGAGAGGTTAAGTAAATTGCCCCAGGTAATGGTGTGGCTGAGTATAAACCTAGGCAGCCAGGCTCCAGAGTCCATGTTCAAAGCCACTATACCTTGCTATCTCTCCAATGAACTTTAAAAATTCATTCTTCAACTTTAAATATTATAGGAAACAGGAGTTTTAATAATAATACAAGGATATTTGTATATTAAAATGTTTTGTATAAAGGCAAAATTATAATATATAGTATCATATCATCAGTAATGTACATGTCTTTTGTATGGTGGGATTAGAGAAAAAAATATGTCCTTCCTTATGCTCTCCTATACTGTACAATTTATACAATTAAAATGTAGTATATTTAAGATCAGAAGATAATTTCCAAAATAAATTCTTACTCTATGTTAAGCATCTGAACTCTCACTTGGAATTCAATTCTGTTGCATTTCAGCCATATCTATATGATAAACCTTAATGGATCAAGGTTATACTCTAACATCCTGACTCTTATACCTAGATGACTAGTAAAAATAAATAATGGGAATAATGACCAGGAGAGAAAGATGAAACAATATGCAGAGGTAAATCTCTTCATATAAAAATTTGATAACTATAGAAAGGCATTAAGGAACAGATAAAAAAGAGTACTAATCACAGAGCAGAAATTAGCTGTATTCAGAAAGAAAAGCTTTTGTCCCTAAATTTTTACTTACTAATGTGCTATATAGATTAGAGAATTTGTAAAGTACTTATAAATTTGAAATATTCTGAGTGTTATATTACTAGAAATCTTAAGAAAACATCCCTCATAAACAAAGATAAAGGCAAAATAAGAAGCAACTAAAAAATGCTCACATTTTTTTACAACACAAATGAGAAATAACGCAAGAAGACAAAGGAATCTGACAAATGAAGCAAAGCAGTGGACTAAAATTAAATTGTATCTAGGTAATGCTAGATGGTGCCTCAGGTGCAGGCCATGTGTCATGCGTTAATAATATTATAATATATAATGTAAAAAGCAAATGGTAATCAGAGACAGAGACATGTGACTTTGTAATTTTTTTCTTGGGAATAGTGAAAATGGGCTCTCAAATAGGTTTTTGGAGTCAGATTTCTTTGGGAAGGGACTCAGTTATAAACAAAAGGAACATACAGATCTGAATGGTCCAGAATCCCACTGGCACTGCCATAACCAACATAAATAAACCAAGTGCTCATGAATCTATACTACCTCATTGTCACCACAGAGGCACACAAGAACGGGACTGGGAGAAAGCAGAGCTCATTATCCTGATGGCTTCTGTGATATTGCCTCTACTGGCTAGCAATCATACCTACCTAATTTCTCAATTGTTTTTCCAGTGCCCTGGCTACTGCCAAAAAAAGGTCAAATCTTCCACAAGTAACAAGATTGAGGAGAGGAAGTCATTAACTTTGCAGACTCATGACATTCAAAATGATCCTGAATATAACTGGTCTCTCAACATTGCTTATAAATTTTTATACTTTTATACTCAGCCTGCATGAGCAACATCTCCCACTGTCCTCAGCAGCTATTTCAAATCTCAGGTGTTACTCTTTTCACTCAGCAGAGCTTACCTTTTAATTAACCCTGAAAACTGAAGCAACTGAGTAATCGCCTGAATTTTCCAACTGCCTTAACCCCAGTAGAACTCACCTCTATCTACTCTTCCTTCTTCCCTGCAGTCTCCTCAGTGGAAGGGTGACTATTCTCCTATTCAAGACAGCACTTCCTAACCTCCTCTAGGTACTTTGCTTAATCAACTCCTCAGAAAACTATTATCTGTTTTATCTCACTTGGGAAAGGGAGGCAACAGATAAAAGCAAGTTCTACAAATATTATTAACTAAGGCTTTTTTTCTTAGCTCCTAAAGTTGCAAACAAATAAGCCAAACTGTGTATCACACTGGTTACATTACTTCCCACAAAAAGGATGGCCCTGAAGTGACTTCAGAACACAGAATTTTGATATTGAAGGACAGAATGATCCATAAATAATTTAAAATTTTTTAACTTAATTCAATAATTTCATAGTTTAACATAAATATCAAGGTGATATTGTGAAGATATTTATTTTGTAAAAAAAAAAAAGTAATGTTCTTACATATGATATATTGTGGTTGAATAGAAGAATATTTTCAACTCCAGGACATGCATGCTTAAGTATTTAGGAGTAATGTCATGATGTCTGTAACTTACTTCATTTATCAGAAATTTATTCTGCCATATTCCAGTGGTCATGCTCAGCAGGGAAATCTGCTTCTCTCTCTCCCTCCATCCCTCCCCCTGCTCATGTTTTCTCTCTCTCTCTCTTACTCTCTCTCTCAAGTTTTTTTAAAAAATTAGTAAGTAAAATTTTAAGAAAAAGATTTTTAAAGTCCTATTATTTCTCAATACTTAAAGTCAACCTCTGGATGGAACACCTGATTGTGACGGCAAAAGAAAATGTTAGCAACCCTAACGATTTAAAAGTAAATACCTGATAAAGGCAAAACATAGAGACAAGGAAAGGAAAAACAGGGGTGCTTATTAATTCACTTTATATGAAGGAGTATGAAGGAACTGGCTACAGAGAGAACAGTTCATATATATTATAATTATATTTGATATGTAAAAAATAATACTATTATGAATTTCCAGAAAGAAAGAAAGATGGAAAAAGGAAAAGTAGTGTCAATGAACTAAATCCTCATCTTTCATATGAGAAAGCCAGTGGATACTAAATTAATCTGATAAACAGTATTCTTTACATCAAAGTTATGTCCTGAACACAAACTCACCTATTGAGGGTTCAGAAGACATTATATTGTATCTAGACTAACCCACCCCCATACATCTTCTGGATGTTGATTATGTGTGCTTATGTGCACAAAAGTGCATGAGAATGTACTTTTGTACAGAAATACTATATCACTTCTAAGATTACATTGTGAAAGAATATATGCATGTTTGCACATATGTGTATACACTTTAAATGCACAACTTTATTTCAGCATTCTGTCTAAAAGTTAAAAAAAGAAAAAAAATCACTAGAATGCAAGAGGTAGTCAGGAAAGGGAATATCCTGGTTAACTGAAAACCGAGATTAACTGAAATTTAATCTATTCTTACAAGGTTTGTAAAACATTCCTCATAGCAAGCTACTATCCTACAGGAAAATGGCATCCCCCTCACTATACAAAGGTTAACGCTAATCTTAATGAAGTGAGAAGTGCAACTGATCTTAAGAACTACTGAAGGACTAGTGGAAGGAGGAGGCACTAAATGTATTTGAAAGCTATTTCAAAAGCCTTAGGATGATTTCACAGGAAAAATCAGATTAAGTAAATACATGTTGGTTAACCCCACAAATCTGAAGGACAAAGTAACAGAGGAAAATAGAGGATGTCGTATTGTTACCATCAGAAAGAACTTTCTAACAATTAAAACTATGCAACAACAGAATAAACTGGCTATGACAGCCTGATCCTCCATCGCTCTATTGTTTATGAATACTAGAAATCATCCGCCTGTAATGTTGAAAACTGGTGAAAAATTGAACTAGATAATCCCTGAAGTAATATGTGTCATTATAAGAGTTCTAAACTAATAAATTTTAACTTACCAACATCCATTGCAGTTTCCATGAAGCTTTTCTGTCGTGAAGCAAACTCTGCAAGCAATTTCTGCTGCCTCTCTCTAGCCTTTTGTCGCCTAGATTAAACAGAAATAAAGTGATATGTATCAGACGTGTTTAAGACTAAATTTCAGGAGTGTATACTGTATGAAAAGCCTCTGCCACACAGTTGAGGACAATCTGAGAGAATCTTTAAGTAGATTCCCCGCTGAGTGGGTATCCCAATGTGGGTCCTTATCTCACAACCCATGAGATCATGACCTGAGCCAAAACCAAGAGTCAGATGCTTAACTAACTAAACCACACAGGCATCCCTCCACTGTTTAAAGATGGTTTGAAGATCACTGGCTTAAAAAGGTAAAAATAAAAACCAAGATTTACTTTAAACTGTGAAATAATTAAAGCAGAAAATTTGGATTTCCAACAACACAATTTCCTAAGTATACGTCAGTTGGTAGCAAGAGTAAGAAAATTCTTTTAGCAAGGAACCCACAATTTAACCCCAGGCACAAATAACAGCAAACTGGTTGCTAGAAGAAGCTAGGATGTTTAGATATGAACAAAATCTTAAAGATAAGAATAGTCAGATTTACTGTTACATTAAGAATAGGTCTTTCCTATAAAAGACCTCAATGTGAGGCAGGAATCCATCAGAATCCTAGAGGAGAACATTGTCAGTAACCTCTTTGACAATAGTCACAGCAACTTCTTTCAAGATATGTCTCCAAAGGCAAAGGAAACAAAAGTGAAAATGAACTTTTGGGATTTCATCAAGATCAAAAGCTTCTGCACAGCAAAGGAAACAGTCAACAAAACAAAGAGGCAACCCACAGAATGGGAGAAGATATTCCCAAATGACAGTACAGACAAAGAGCTGATGTCCAAGATCTATAAAGAACTCCTCAAATTCAACACACACAAAACAGATAATCATATAAAAAAATGGGCAGAAGACATGAACAGACACTTCTCCAAAGAAAACATACAAATGGCTAACAGACATGAAAAAATGTTCATCATCACTAGCTATCAAGGAGATTCAAATCAAACCACACTGAGATACCACCTTACACAAGTTAGAAAGGCCAAAATTAACAAGACAGTAAATAACATGTGCTGGAGAAGATGTGGAGAAAGGGGAATCCACTTACACTGTTGGTGGGAATGCAAGTTGGTGCAGCCACTTTGGAAAACAGTGTGGAGATTCCTTAAGAAATTAAAAATAGAGGTGCTTGGGTAGCTCAGTTGGTTAAGCAACTGCCCTCAGCTCAGGTCATGATCCCAGAATCCTGGGATCAAGTCCCACATCAGGCTCCCAGCTCCAGGAGTCTGCTTCTCCTTCTGATCTTCTCCCCTCTCATGCTCTCTCTCACTGTCTCTCTCTCTCTCAAATAAAGAAATAAAATCTTAAAAAAAAAAAAAAGGAATTAAAAATAAGAGCTTCCCTATGACCCTGCAATTGCACTATTGGGTATTTACACCAAAGATACAGATTTAGTGAAAAGAAGGGCCATCTGTATCCCAATGTTCATAGCAGTAATGGCCACAATCGCCAAACTGTGGAAAGAACCAAGATGCCCTTCAACGGACGAATGGATAAAGAAGATATGGTCCAATTGTTGGTGGGAATGCAAGCTGGTGCAGCCACTCTGGAAAACAGCATGGAGGTTCCTCAAAAAGTTAAAAATAGAGCTACCCTACGACCCAGCAGTTGCACTACTGGGTATTTACCCTAAAGATATAAATGTAGTGATCCGAAGGGGCACATGCACCCGAATGTTTATAGCAGCAATGTCCACAATAGCCAAACTATGGAAAGAACCTAGATGTCCATCAACAGATGAATGGGTAAAGAAGATGTGGTAGATACACACAATGGAATACTATGCAGCCATCAAAAGAAATGCAATCTTGCCATTTGCAATGATGTGGATGGAACTAGAGGGTATTATGCTGAGCAAAATAAGTCAATCAGAGAAAAACAATTATCATATGATCTCCCTGATACGAGGAAGTTGAGAGGCAAAGTGGGGTTTTGGGGAGCAGGGAAGGAAAAAATGAAACAAGATGGGATCGGGAGGGAGGCAAACCATAAGAGACTCTTAATGTCACAAAACAAGAGGGTTGCTGGGGGCAGAGGGGCAGGGAGAGGGTGGCTGGGTTATGGACACCAGGGAAGGTATGTGCTATGGTGAGTGCTGTGAAGTGTGTAAACCTGGCAATTCATAGACCTGTACCCCTGGGGCTAATAATACATTATATGTTAATAAAAAATAAAAAAAATTTTTTAAAGATATGGTCCATATATACTATGGAGTATTATGCCTCCATCAGAAAGGATGAATACCCAACTTTTGTATCAGCATGGACAGGACTGGAAGAGATTATGCTGAGTGAAATAAGTCAAAGAGAGAGAGTCAATTATCATATGGTTTCACTTATTTGTGGAGCATAAGGAATAACATGGAGGACATGGGGAGATACAGAGGAGAAGTAAGTTGGGGGAAATTGGAGGGGGAGATGAACCATGAGAGACTATGGACTCTAAGAAATAAACTGAGGGTTTTGGAAGGGAGGGGTGTGGGAGGCTGGGTGAGCTGATGATGGGTATTATGGAGGGCACGTATTGCATGGAGCACTGGGTGTGGTGCGTAAACAATGAATTCTGGAACACTGAAAAGAAAAAATAAATAAATAAACAGAAGAGGTGTTTCCTAAAAGAGAATGAGCAGAAGCCAGAGATTTCCCAGTTTCTACTAAGATTCCTTTCTTCCAAGTTTAGTTTGTTTCAAGTAAAAAAAAAAAAAAAAAAGAGCCTCAAATATGACAAAGAATAAAACTATATTCCAAATCTAAGCATAAATATTCCTTTGGATTAATTCATCAATTATGAATTATTATTTGTCCTATGCAATGATGAATTACTGAACTCTAGACGTGAAACTAATGATGTACTATATGGCTAACTGAATTTAATTTAAAAAAAACTAAATATATCCCCAAAGGACAAAAATTTGCACCACAGAAGAAATGGAAATAAACAAAGATGTGCTAGAGATGCTCAAAGCACTCTGTGGACCTCCAAAAATGCTGTTAGAAACAATAGTATTGACAGAATACAAGTTTGGTCTCCTACATCACTACTCTGTAAATTTATAAGTTTCTTATGTTTCTTTAATTAAAACAATCAGTTATGCCACTCTATAAATCACCTTTACATGTACATTTAGAGTATATCCATAAAAGAATATTTCAAATAATAATTCCATATACCAAACATATGGAAACCAAAACAAATTTTTATTCAGAGAAATATTAGGGTATATTTTCAAATTTTCTATTCTCATTTAAAGTTGAATTGAGGATAGTTTCTTAAAGTAGCAGAATTGTTAGATAACCTACTAAGAGCAATTTTTCTAAAAGGGGCTGCCTACAAGTTTAGAGTAATTTAATGCTGGAGTCATAAACTCTGGTCTTTTCAACCCCAACTAACTCAAGCATAACACATACCCAAGCACTGACTGTGTTTGGTTCCCTTTATCTTACAAAGGAATCAGCTATGACTATAGATGTTAAACATCCAGGTGATTAGCCTCAGATGGCCAAAAAAGGAGATCTATCAAATCTTCAACTGTACCAGACAACATGTTTAAAACATCAAAATAAAAATTACCTTTCTTCTTTGTCCAGTGTTTTCTTCTCTGCTGCAGTGATTTTTTTGGGTGGTACAGGAGGGGTCACTTTTCTACATATCTCTTCAATGATGCGCTTGTTCATTCTGCTTTGCAATGCAGCTTTTAGTAAAATTCTTTCTACTGCAGTTATACCATCTCCATGATTATATTTAGGAATTTCTGGTTGGATTAAAATTTCTATGTCATCAAGCCAAGGAGGATAGTAGGAGTTTTGTTTTCCTGAGAGTTTGTGATGAAGTTTAATTAACAAAGACAATATGCTTTCTTTAATTTCCAAAATGGCTGTAGTTAACTGTGGAGCCGAACCAGGAGCAGACCATTTACTTGAAGTCTTGGGACGAACCACCTGATTTGCTTCACTGCTACTGCGATTGATGATCTCTTGAAACTTCTTTCTACGCTCTGCTACTAAGCTGAAAACTTGAGCTGTACCAGAATTCTACCGTTAAAAAAGAGAAAGAAAATCAAGAGAAGTTATTCAGTGTTAAGTGTAAAAATATATTAGCACTACAATGTTCAAAGTTTCATCTGAGGATTTATTCAATAGATCTGCCCTTTGAGTAAGTCTGTCCCTTTACCTCTCTTAAATATATTTAGTCTTATTCAATCTGGAAACAATTCTGAGAAAGACGGCTATTCACAGTAACACCTCTTTCTCAGCCTCTTAGGCCTATCTACCAGGAAAAACAGACAAAGCCTGAGTAGTATCTATAGCCATATTAAAGAGGAATCATACACTAAGTTCCTCATCAGTTTACAGGAATAAAAGATGTTCCACCACTATTCATCAAGACTACTATATTCTTCTAGGGACGCCTGGGTGGCTCAGTTGGTTAAGCGGCTGCCTTCGGCTCAGGTCATGATCCCAGCGTCCTGGGATCGAGTCCCACATCTGGCTCCTTGCTCGGCAGGGAGCCTGCTTCTCCCTCTGCCTCTGCCTCTGCCTGCCACTCTGTCTGCCTGTGCTCTCTCCCTCTCTCTCTGACAAATAAATAAAATTAAAAAAAAAAAATTAAAAAAAAAAAAAAGACTACTATATTCTTCTAATATAACATTGTATGTCAACTATACCTCTATTTAAAAAAAGAATACTATACTCTTTACGAACTTCTATAAGACTGCTACATTTTCTAGTTAAGTAAATTATAAATTTTTTCCTAAATTAATGAATCTGAACTACTAATTAATTTCATTTCTAAAGAACTTCAATTTGAAAATTACTTCTAACACACACTTAGTTACTAAAAGGAAATATAAAGATGAAAAACCAAACTGATCTGTGTCATATCTGAATACCACTATAATTTGTTATTTGAACAGATTTCAAATATTTCTCTCAATAATTTATCTGCTAAACAGTCTTTTGTTCAAGCAGTCAAGCTGCATCAGAGCTCTTAGAAATCATCTTTTAATTAGGATATGAGTCAATTTAATGGATTTAATTTTTTTAAGCAAGCACTGAAAGGATGCTCCATTATCAGTTGAGCTTTTATGAGCTAAATTATAGTATATGCTATTTTTTAACATCCAAACTATTTTTCAAAGTACTCTGTACCAACATTAGAGGCAAAGCTGCTTCTTATTAAGATTTCAGTTTAATCAAAATTCTTTATGGTGTTCACAGTAAAAATATGTTGTCAAAGGCAAAGAAAGCTCCTATAAATGGACCCTACTAAGAGAAACATCTGATGCAGTGCTCTCTCCCCACAAAAATAGATTGTACAGATTAGAGGTGATTAAGTTTAGTTACTTGGCATGCCATTTTAAGATTTTTCATTTCTGCCTTTTAAAAATTAGTTAATTAGCTACATGCAATGAAAAAGCTGGTTTTCAAACTAAATCCAAATACACAATATATTAATATTTGTGTGGACTTATTTTATCAAAGTTAATTAATTGCCCTAGAAGCAAAAAAAAAAAAAACAAAACAAAACCTATAAATGGACATACTGCCAGCAATTAAAGATTAAATTTATTTTGATTTAGGAAACATTCATTTTTAAGATGTTAGTAACAATGCTAAATGCAAACAGACCCAAATGTGCTGCTTATAATTTGTCCAAAATCCTAAGAAATACACACTATTAAACACTACGTATTATTTTTAACTTTAGTAATATGAATTTTCTTTAAAATTAAGCCTAAGTCACTATATAAAAACACACAAACAGTAAATTTTTTTTTTAATTTAACCATATTAAACACACACATATACACACAAATACTTCAAAGTGTTTTTCCGATTTCCAGTTAAAGCCATATTGCTAGTTAATGCAAATATTATATACATCTACCTCTCTTTGAAGAACTTTTGGCCTTCGTGAACTCTGGCAGATTAAAGGAAAAAGATGGGTGAGGCAGAAGTTGCTTAGATATATTACAGGAAACAAAAGACAATTTAAAGTTACCTAAAACCACATGTTTCTTTTGAGTATCATAGGATGATCTAAACAATATACCCCAACATAACATAGAGTCTTTCCTTTTTATCTTTCTCTCTTCTACACTTACTTGTAAAGAACTCAAGCTGTCAGAGCTGGTACTTGCAAGTGAGTCTCTCTTCACTTCCGGAGCAGTCTCTGGAACTCTCACCCTAACATAGTTTATAAAGTGTCGCATGTTTGACACTAAGTTACTGCCAGGAAACCAACTGTCGTGACAACGTTCTGGTCCACACACTGATGCCTAAAAACATGAACATAAGAATATGAAACCTTGCCAAGTCTGGTCTAACATACAAAGTAGATGTAACCAGCCCAAACAATCATCCACTGCCTGTCTTATTTCCAAATCCTTTACAGTCTCATCTTCAATATATATATTATAAAGTGATAATAAACACAAATCCAAATATAAAATACAAGAATAAATTTCTCAATACTAATATGGGTAAGTCCAACAGAAGTCAGCTAAATTTCTCCTGAAAAAAACACATTTTTCAATCTGGAAATACTTAACAGTACAGAATATTTTTCAGCATCTATTACTAATAACTCATAATGTAGTCAAATAATCCTAATGTGGACAAATTGCAGAAGAAAGTCTGAAAAATCAAAGTCTGACCTAGTCTTAGGGAAGTATTAATGATCTTTGAATATCTACAAAAGAATATATGTTGATTTAACTTAGACAACAACATACTGCCTAGTCTTTTTATTTGTTTGTTTTTGCTGTTACTATGCTGTGCTATATTTTGTCCTTTTGGAGAGAGGGGATAAAGGGAATCTTACACTTGTAAAATCAATTTCTAGTAACAACTGTTTTTATGGAAATGATACTTCTAAAGTCCTATAACATATTAACAACTTGTATTCTTGAATACTTTAAAAACTCTCCCATATTTACTTCATATACTTAAAACCTTCCCAAAAAGAATTTGCTACTCAAAAATAATCCCTAATCAAATTATTAGGAATTCTAGATGGAAATCCTAACATAACAATTATTTGTCAGTAGTCAATGTTATCAGCATAACACCAAAAGTACACTAACCCCTTTTCTTAGATCTATATTTTATTAATTATAAATTTCAAATTCAATAATATCGTAAGTAAAGGGAGCCCTCTAAAAGAATATATGTATTTGAAGATCAAAAAGGGCCTTCTCCAGTAGTTAGGAATATCTTCTGTGTATGATGAATCCATAAATACATTTCCAGATGTCACACTACCTTTGTTAAGGCATTTTATAATTTTAATATTTAAAAACATAAGAAACTAACTTACCTCTTCATCTGATTCCTCTTCAGCTGAATTTTCAAGTCCTAATTCAATCAGATACAAAACCATGCAGAGTACGTGTTCTGAGAGATTTTGATGATCCATCAAAATCTTTAGAGAGGGAAAAAATGCCTCATAATTACTTTATCCACACAATATATTTTATCCAAAAGTATGTTGTTATAGATGAAAATAACATAATAATATATACATAAATAAATATACAGCATGATCAGAAAATAAGTAATGCTACATCTTGGTGAAAAGACAAACTAAAATCAAAAGAACAGGTTCCTTCTCAAGATCACACAGTATTTTAAACAATATCTAGAAATACTGGTTCGTGGATTCCTAAAGGTAATACATTAAGTAGTCCACTAAATCCATCATTATATACTAGTATCTAATAAAATAATTTAACAAGAACATTTCGCATCCTCGTTTGCTGATACTTTCTCCTGATGACAAAAATACCAGATAAGTAAGTGTACTAAATAGGATAATTCATGCAAATGTATTTAGCATAGCACCTGGCATATAACTGGAAGCATAATAAACATTTATGGAATATTAATGTTCTTAAAATGTCTCTAAAATTAAAGTTCTCAGCCTGAGTATTTTGTGCAGATGAGTATATGTATGTATAAGTATGAGGTTTATATGGGTGAGAAAGAAAAAAGGGATGCAACTAGTTAAAAGAGAGGCTTCTCTAAGGAAACATCGATAAATCTGACTTTATGTGGATTACACATCGCAAGCTTTACATATCTTACGCAGGATTTCAGGGCTAACCTACAACAATCATTAATTCAATATGACGCAACAAACTACTCCCTGGAAGATACCTAAAATACCCTAAGAAAAAAAATGGCCTGGCAGCCATCATATGTTGTCCTCACTATAAGAAACCCCTCTGGCCAAATGATGGAAGGGGTACAAAGAGGAGGTTCTGTGGGAATACCTTGCCAGCTGCAGGTGAAACTGTAGAGGGTACAAAAGAGGACATTCTAGAATGGGCCTCATAGAAACTGCCCAAATGGCTGGGAAGGCTTAAAAAAGGACTTGTCACCTAAGAGCTAATTTATTCGGACTAAAGAACAAAGATTTTCAGTTAGCTGCCTTTCTAATGTTTGACTACTAAGAAGGCTTTTCTGTTCATCTTTGGCACAGTGGTGAAGACAGTAAACTTGCAAAATCTTTTAAAAACCTGTTTTATACAAATTCTGTATATACCTAGCTATTTGACCTTGAGCAACAGATTCTGGCCTTAGTTTTTTCATCTTTATAACTGGAACAATAAACCAGAATTATTGTGAGGATTATACAAGGTAACATCTACAATTTGTGTAGTGCAGTATCTATCAATTGGTGTTCCACAAACAGTAGGCAGATAGTGCAGATGGTGGGAGGAACAGCGTCAGGAGGAAGTGACTGTAGGCTGGAGGCAACAGAGATCATCCTTTCTAATCCACTATTTACAGAGAGGAAACCAAGGCTCAGCCACACACTCAGCTAGTATGAACAACACTAGAACAGATTTCAGACTCCCAACTATTACCTATCATTACTAAACTGCCTCTTCTTGATAAATAAAACATTACTAACTAAACTCAAACAAATTTTGGCTTGAAATCTTACGACCGTGAATCCTACAGCTTCAAATGAGTAACCTAAAAGCTAAGAAAAATATGACTAAGAATAATTTTCTGAGTTTTATTAACATATTCTATATTAATGTTTTTTAACATTATCTGAAACTGGGTAAGATGAATAGTTTCCCACAAAGAATGGTGTAGTTACTCCACTTTCAACTTAGAATTAACATATATGTGTTTATGACATATCCTCACACATCTTTAATATAAATAGTATTTAGTATAAATATACTTTGCTTTATAAATAGTACTTTTATGTAAATATTATCTAACACTTTTATTTGGAAATTAATTCTAATCTGAGTCTTTCTATTCAAATTACTACTGTACCTTGTAAAGCAGAGTGAATAGCACAATGTGTAAAGTTTTACAGTGCAAAAGTCTCATGAGACCTTTATAGCTGGGATGCAGTGGCGTCCTTTTCTTATAGGGTGGCCAGGGATTTCCAGGGAATTTTCCACTCTGTTTTAAACTGTAAAAATAAAGCAAAACTAAAATTAGATGATAGATTTAAGATTAAACTATGGTTTAAATAGTTTTCTATAATTTTTTTCATATTTTTCTATGCAGTACCGTTTTTAATTAAATTGCTCAAAAATGCCAAACAGATAGCTATTCTTTCATAATAAACATGTTGTACAGAATAAAAATGAGTAGGGAGACCTAAGCTGACAACTAGAAAAAAGAAATATGAGGGGCACCTGGGTGGCTCAGTGGGTTAAAACTTCTGCCTTTGGCTCTGGTCATGATCCCAGGGTCCTGGGATCGAGCCCTACATGAGACTCTCTGCTTAGCAGGGAGCCTGCTTCCAGCCTCTCTCTCTGCCTGCCTCTCTGCCTACTTGTAATCTCTGTCTGTCAAATAAACAAACAAAATCTTAAAAAAAAAAAAAAAAGGCACTAACAATGTGATTACCAATGATTTTAAAGTCCTTGAGCAAGCAGATCTCAAGGTATTAGGCTCATACAAGGTTTAGAGATGGAACTGAGATCCCACATAAAGCTGACACCTTTGAAAAGCTTCACCCTCAACTAACAGCAGACTCAAAACACAAAAGGCAAAGTCTGAGAGAATTACACAAGAAACTGACAAATTCACAAACATAATAAAGGATATTAACACATTTCTAACAGAAAGCCTAAGAAAATAAATTGGTTAGGATGTTGAAGACAGTTTTTAAAGATTTATTTATTTATTTGAGTGAGAGAGAATGTGCATGTGGGGAGGAGGAGGGGGAGAGAATCTCAAGCAGACTCCCCACTGAGCACAGAGCCACACACAGGGCTTGACCTCATAACCCTCTGACCATGACCTGAGCCAAAATCAAGTCGGGACGCTTAACTGACTGAGCCACTCAGGAGCCCTAGGATTTTGAAGGTTTTTAACAATAGCATTAATAAGCTTGAACCAAAAACATTCAAAGAACATCCAATAATTAGAGAATACATATAATCTTAAGTGCATTTAGACTATTTACGGAAATTTACAAAATATTAGAATTGAAAGTAAATTTCAAAAAATACCAAAAGAATGGATATATGGGCCACAACCACTTGTCACAAAGCAAATAAAACTAGACATCCACTAAATGATAACCCAAAACTTCAGACTGAGACATTTTATAACACGATGCTCTTAGAAATTCACACATAATTAAAATCATAATAGAAAAATTTAAAATTCAGAACTCAAACTATACAGAAAAATTGTGAAATACAAATTCAGTTGTAGAATACAACTAAAGCACTACTTAGAAGGAAACTCCCAGTATTAAATGGGTTTGTTTTTGTAAAAAGTCAAAAACTAAGTGTATAAGGGAGAAAAATCCAAACTAAATTGAAAGAAGATAATAATAAAGAAGAAAAAAGTACAAAATAGTAAACAACAAAATCAAAGTTTATTCTTTAAAAAAAAAAAAAAAAGTAAAACTGGCAGTCCTCTGATAAGACGATGAGGAATAAGAAACACCAAATACAAATAAGTAAAAGGCCAAGACAATTTTTTAATTACTATATATTAAGACAAAATGTTTCCTAGAAAAATATAACTTGACCATCCCTTTCAAAAATAAATTAAAATCCTAAGACTATAAGCTTTAAAGAAAGTGATTTAGTTTTAAAATTACAACCCCCTCAAAAAAAAAAAAAAATGAGGCCAGGTAGTTGAATACGCAAGTTCTATCAAAACTTCAAGAGGGTCGCCTGGGTGGCTCAGTGGGTTAAAGCCTCTGCCTTCAGCTCAGGTCATGATCTCAGGGTCCTGGGATCGAGCCCCGCATCGGGCTCTCTGCCTGCCTCTCTGCCTACTTGTGATCTCTGTGTGTCGAATAAATAAATTAAATCTTTAAAAAAAAAAAAAAAAACTTCAAGAAACATCTACCTAAGTAAGATGGAGCTGGACCACTACCTTATACCGTATGTAAAAATTAACTCAAAATGCATCAAAGGGGGCGCCTGGGTGGCTCAGTTGGTTAAGCAACTGCCTTCAGCTCAGGTCATGATCCTGGAGTCCTGGGATTGAGTCCCACATCGGGCTCCCTGCTCAGCAGGGTGTCTGCTTCCCCCTCTGACCTCTCCCCTCTCATGCTCTCTCTCTCAAATAAATAAGTAAAATCTTAAAAAAAAAACAAACACACACAACACATTGTTGAAAAAAATGCATCAAAGACTTAAATACAAGAGCTAAAACTCTAAAACTCTTGGAAGAAAACATAGGCATAAGTCTTTGTAACTTGGATTAAGCAATAGATACAACACCAAAAGCACAAGCAACAAAAGAAAAAACTAGATAAATTGAACTTCATTAAAATTAACTTTTGTGCATCAAAATACATTAAAAAAGTGAAAAGATAACCCACAACCCACAGAATAGTAGAAAATATTTACAAATCCTATTTCTGGTGTTACTAGTCATAATATATAAAGAGCTCTTAAAATTTAATAGTGAAAAGATACTCCAATTAAAAATGCACAAAGGATCTGGACAGTTCTCCAAAGATGATACACAAGTGGCCAATAAACACATGAAAATATGCTCAACATCATCAGCCATCAGGGAAATGCAAATCAATATTACAATGAGATACTACTTGACACCCACAAAGATGGCTATCATCAAAAAGATTGTAAGTGTTAGTAAGAGAAGGAGAAACTGGAATCCTCATACACTGCTGATGGGAGAGTATAAAGCTAAAGCTGCCTTGGGAAACAATCTGGTAGTCCTTTGACAATTAAACATAGAGGGGCACCTGTGTGGCTCAGTTAGTTAAGTAAGGTTAAGTGCCTGCCTTTGGCTCAGGTCATGATCTCAGGGTCCTGGGATAATGTCTGCATCTGGCTTCCTGCTCAGTGGGGAGCCTGCTTCTCCCTCTATACCACCTCCCTCACTGGCCCTCATGATCTCTCTTGCCATCCACAATGACGTGATTGGAGCTAGAGAGTATTACGCTAAGCAAAATTGGTCAGTCAGAGAAAGACAAATACAAATTGATTTCACTCATATATGGAATTTAAGAAACAAAACAAGGAAGCAACGGGGGGAGAAAAGTAAGAGAGAGAGAGACAAATCAAGAAATGGGTCCTTAAGTATAGAGAACAAACTGATAGTTACCAGAGGGGAGGTGGATGGGGGGATAAGGGGGAGGAATGGGTTAAACAGATGATATGGACTAAGGAGTGCTCTTGTTGTGATGAGAACCTGGAGATGTATGGTGTTGCTGAATCACACTATATTATATACCTAAAACTAATGTAACACTGTATGCTAACTGGAATTAAAATAAAACTTTAAAAGATGGCATTTCACCAAATTAATCCATGAATTAATCTAAATGCTATTAATTAATTTCAATCAGCACAATTTCAATCAAAATCTAATTATGTTTCATCATTAAGTTTCATATGATCATCATAAAATTCTAGGCAAAGAGCCAAGAATAAATAACTATTGTAAACAGAAAAGAAAGGAGAATGAAGAGAAGTAAGAAGAGAAGAAACTTAACAATATTTTTGATAGTATGGGATTAACTTACAAATTGAACAAAAGAGATACAGATCTATACACATAAAGATACCTGATACAGTCAAGTGCCTTTATTACTGTTAATAAATTAGTTATGTTCTATAAAATGTTCTATAAAAGTTATGTTCTATAAAAAAAGTTATGTTCTATAAAAAAAGTAGTTATGTTCTATAAAATCACCACAAACATTTAATTATTGCTCCCAGGAGAAATACAGGATTAGGTTCCTGTAAGTCTGAGGTCAATTTTGTTAATCAAAATTCCATTTGCATTGACCTTGTCATGACCTTGTAAATCAAGACACTCCTATCAACAATGAAAAACCTGCTCTTTCACGGGACTCTTTTCTCTTAGCAAGTATTTTTTAAATTCTTCCACTTCATGATCTACAAAACCTGCCTTGCCTGTATATTTAACATTTTTCACATTATACTGCCTTACTACCTTTTTTTTTTTAATTTTTTTTTTTATTTATATTTGTCAGAGAGAGAGAGAGAGAGAGCGCGCGCGAGAGAGCGAGCACAGGCAGGCAGAGGCAGAGGGAGAAACAGGTTCCCTGCTGAGCAAGGAGCCCGATGCGGGACTCGATCCCAGGACGCTGGGATCATGACCCGAGCCGAAGGCAGCCGCTCAACCGACTGAGCCACCCAGGCGTCCCGCCTTACTACCTTTTGAAACAGGAAGCCAGCCAAGCACTAGCAAAAAAAAAAAGTTTAACATTTTCCTGACCCTTGCTAAACATGAAAGGAATTTCTTTGGCTTTCAGCCTCAGAACAAAGCTATCCCCTACACTTTTTTATGAGTCTTCATTCATGAGTCCACAAATTTAGCTTTTAACCTTCCCATAGCTTCATCACACACTACAAGTGTTATTTAACTTTTTGGGAATGACCTCATGTACAGATCAGTGAATTTCCTCTACCTCTTTCTGAATGTACCATATTAGTGATTCATTACCACTGAAGTCACAGCCAACAGCACTATAATCCATGAATGAACAAAGCATATCTAACAATGAATTTTCTCTGTAAGGCACATCAAAGCCTTCTGGCCCTTAGGAACAACAGAGAGCACTTCAGTATTACATTTGGGGGCCACTTTAAATAGCAAAATCAAACAAAAAGAACAAAAATGCAAAAACATAGCATTAAATACACCACAGAAAGATACTTGATTAAAGTATGAGAGCTGAAACGAGAGGGCAGAACTTTGCTCTGCTCAACCTCCGCTGATGCACTCTGCATGTTCATACACACCTGCAAATACCCAGGAAAAACTACAAGTACTAATTGTGGATTCAAAACTTTAGCAAGTAGCCAAATTTGCAAATAAAGAATTTGCAAACAATGAGGATCAATTATATATGACAGAATTAGCATATTATAAACCAGTAAGAAAGGAATGAATCATTACTTCACTACCACAAACAAAAATCAATTCCAGATGGATTAGAGATCTAAATGTAAAAAGGAAAACTTGAGAACTAATAAACTTTAGACGACCTAATAGAAAAACTGGCAAAAAATAATCCATACACAGTTCTCACAGCAAGAAACATGTTAAGAAATCAATAGATTTTTTAAAAGCTCAATCTCACCTAGTAATCCAGGCAATGCAAATTAAAGTGAGTTACAAATTCAGCACTTGAAGTTAAAAATAAAAAATGAATGTAAGTACTTAATTTTACTTTCACCCGAAACTCCAACAGAACTATAGTATGGTATTTTTTAAAGGACAAAAGCCACAAAGATGGGGAAAGTCACACACACAAAAAAAAAATTTAAAGATTTTGTTAACTAGGAAGCATATGGGGACACCTGGTAACTCATCTAGTAGCGTTAAGAAAACCAAATCACAAGAAGGCAGTGAGGAAAGCTAAACATCAATTCACGTAACACCACAGAATCCTCAAAAGGCTCAGAAACCGGCAGCACCTGGTATCTTGGTTAACTGGAGACAGATGATTAGAAGTGCTCTCCCAGGGGTACATGGGTAGCTCAGTCAGTTAAGGGTCTGCCTTCCATTCACGTCTTGATCCCAGGATCCTGGGATCAGCCCTGAATCAGGCTCCCTGCTCAGTGGGGAGTCTGCTTCTCCCTCTCCCTCTGCCCCTCCCCTGCTTGTGCGCACGTGCTCGCTCACTCTCTCAAACAAATAAAATCTTTTTAAAAAAAAAAGAGAGGGGCACCTGGGTGGCTTCAGTTGGTTCAGCAGCTGCCTTCAGCTCAGGTCATGATCCCAATGTCCTGGGATCGAGTCCCACATTGGGCTCCTTGCTCGGCAGGGAGCCTGCTTCTCCCTCTGCCTCTGCCTGCCACTCTGTCTGCCTGTGCTCGCTCTCTCTCTCCCTCTCTCTCTGACAAATAAATAAATTTTTAAAAATTTTTAAAAAAAGAGAGAGTATGAAGAACCTCAGACTATTTCTCCAAGGGTTTTAGAAGAAGGTAGAGAGAGATGCTGATGGCTGAACTAGGTGTTGCTTTCTGTCTTTGTTTTGGGGAGAAGAAGGGGTATGCTAAAACTCTACATTACAAACTACTTCAGATATCTCAGTGATGGATCAAAAATTCAACATATATCTATTACTTCAAAGTCTTGGCAAAAGAGAAGTTTCAATTATACCTAATATCTATATTTACACTTGGATAGACAAATATTTTCTCAAGATCAAAGAAATTTTTATCATTTAAAATTTGTTTTAAAAAATAAAAAAAAATAAAATTTGTTTTAAAATATTTAATATATGCTTTAGAAAAGCAGAGAAAAGATATGATGTTCAGCAATACAACATTTTAAAAATAGTCTATAAAAACAGCAAACAAAAATGAATTCTTCATTGAAAAGATATTCTTCAAAACTTTTTTCTGCAATCATTTTGAACCACTTTGTTAAATATTTACAAGTAAAATTCAATTTGCTTTAGCTATTTTCCCAGCTGTGAAAAACACAGCAACATCACCACACTTTTTGTAAATACTCATCATCTCTGATAGCAGACAATTTTATTCTCTTAACTTGTGCCTCCTCTACTGGTTTAAAAGTAGAACAACATAAAACCAGGTCTTGCATCCGACCGGTCAAATAGCAACTAAGTGTGTTTTTTTAAATTTATGTCTATTTCTGACATTTTATAAAATTTATCAGATTCTGCATCAAGAATCTTGAGAACAAAAATATCTGGCAGACTTTTTTTTAATCTCAAAATATTATTTTCTCTCCTAAAGACTAAGAGTATACTTCAATGATAGCATATCACATTTGTGTTATAACTGAAATTTTTCTACATAAGTAGAAAACATCCATTATTATACTAATATAACAACAGACTTACAACGCTGTGTATCTGTCCATTGCAGACTGCACATCTCTACGGTAAACTGTTCGAAGAATGACCATGACAGGGTCAAACTCCTGATCCCAGACTTCAGCTATTATTCAAAAGAAAGTAGAAACAAAACACTGACTTCAGTCAATCCTTGATGACTAAGTACATTTAAGTATATTTTAAATTCATAAGATGGGATAGTTTGATTATATATTTGCTTTAATAAATCTGATATTGTGACTACTTTTCTAAGTCAAAAATCATAATTTCATCATTATGAATGTTAAGTCAGCAAGAACTAATGAGCAAAAACTATTATAATGTAAAAAAAGTATTATAATGTGATAAAACTTCACCATAAATGTTTAGTTCATCTTTTTTTTTGTAAAGTGCCAACAGAATGTAAGAAACACAATGCATTAACAACTTTGAAAATATTCAGAGATATAAATATGAAAACTAAATTAAAAAACTAATGAGCTATTGATTTTCAAGAGTCTTACTTTGTAATATTTTGGTTTGTAAAAATTGATCATTGATCACCTTACCGTCTTCACAGTTAGGAACCGTTACCTTATGTGTGGTATGTGTACAATTGGGAGTACACAGATGATTTTAAGTGCACAAAGATTTTCATTTTAATAACTATACAATTATAACATATATTAGGAAATTGTACATTGCATATAAAACCCATAATCTCACTAATAATCATGCTCAGCAGGAGGTAAATTTTTAAAAAGTGAATCCATTTAGGGATATACAGCAGACTAGGAATATAATAACAGATGTTATTTAGATGTGGTAAAAACTACAACATGGCCTGAGAATAGTAATTTTAGAAACCACTGCCTCAAGAGTATATCTTGCCTAGATTTATTTTTTCCCATCTCATTCTAGCAAAATTCTTAGTATCTGAAAACATTAAGAAGCTTAAGTTTCTCTCTATACATCTACTGTAATTTCAACTTCCTGGCATGAGAAACTGTTAACAATTGTCCCTATTTTCATGTAACAGACCATTCATTCATCTTAAATTATCTCTCATAAGTATGACTTAAGATCCTTAAGCTAGGCCTCCACAAAGACAAAGACCTTTGTTATTATATCTATTATCATTTCTTGTCCTTCACTGTTAAATCTATTAATCTGTACAATTAAAATGCCAATGTTTTTACCAGAATTATAAAACCATAGCAACAGAAGAAAACTTCAGTGATTAATTGGTCTAGCAGACTTTAGTGTTCTGTGGACTCCCACAGAAGTTTAACCGGGGCCACTTCAGGAGCAAGGAGATGACAAAACAGATGAGAAATGATGTCCACTACCCACACCCACATTAACAAGACCAGGTCTGCTTTCATTGGTTGTGTGTAACAGATTTACTTAAGGTTTAGTTCCCCAAAACTAAAAGGTTTATTTCAACCACTTTTAAAAAGCCTTTACAATTCTGATGTATTCCAACTCTCTCTTTTTACAAGTAAGTCAAATACAAAGTTAAGAGACTGCTTTTCTCAATATCACACAAACTAACACAATTCAATACTGTATTTGTATATGAAAACTAGTTTCTTGACTCTAATCTTCAAAAGCCCAATGCTCCATCTCAGTGTCTCAAACTTTACTGTGCATGACATTCACCTTATAGAGCTTGTTCAAAATGCAGATTCCCAGAATCTATCCCCAGAGATCCTGATGAGAGCAGACTGGGGCTGAGGCATAGAAACCCGTATTTTTAATAAGGACCTCAAGTAAGTATGACAAAGGTAATCCTCACATTACACCTTATTAAGCACTGTACTACTCCACACCAAAAATTCATCTAAACGTTAGATGCAAAGTATTCTCTACAATAAAGAAATACTGTGCTTTTCCTTTAATGGAATATACACTGCAACCAGAGACTCTGGATTCACCTTTGTGATCTATTGGAAAAAAATCCCACATGATCAGGTTTATTCTGCTGTGTTTTGCCAAACACAGGACATGCTATTTACAACTTCTATGTGGGCATCAGTTTTCAGTTAGACAAAGCATCTTGAGGAAGTCAAGAAGCATGTAAGTGCCTCCTTCAGAATTTTAACTTAGATTAGTGAACATGTGAAAGTAAGAAAGACAAGACTGTGAATGAAGACTTCACCTACTTCTGGCTCTTGTCAAGCATGTCTCTATGAAGCCAGGGAGAAAACCTTGAAAACCAACCACTTAAGGAAAAAAAATGTAAGAAAATGTAATCAATATTCTATACAGCTTTTAATTTTAAACTGTTTCAAGTTAAATTTGGGGTGCTGAGAACTATTTCAAAATCAAATTTAGAGAGCAAATACATTTTTAAAAAATTTTAAGTATATAGTTTTATAATTTCTAGCTCATTTACAGTTGTATCACTTATAAAAATGAACTAGAATTTATATATAAAGTTCCTCTTCTAATTTAGAGTCATCTAAAACAGTTTACTATAACATAAAACCACAGATTTGTAAATAAATAGAAGCAATATCACCGTATACCATAAAAACTCAAACCTGAATACATAAAAAGCAAAACATTTTCTTGTACTGTACACAACAAATCACATTCAGAAAACTGATTTTGAAAGAAAATGTTCATGAATATAAACATACCTTTAGGAGTATACATGCCTTGCTGCATAGAACCTCCAGGTTCAAAAACAGGAGCCTTAAAATCAGCTACAGCTGAAAGAACTGATTCAAAACTGTAACTGCCTGGAATAATGCCACTTTTGGGATTTGGATTTTCTGGAATATGATGTATGTGTCAAGAAAAAAAAATGCCTAAATCTAGCTTTTAAGTATAAAATTACCAAGGTACTCTAGTTTCTAACTACTTTTGTTAAAACAGAGTAATTGGCTGTAATATATAAAATTGGCCACAAGAGGGCTATACAGTACAAGAGCTCAATAATAACTTTTTATTAATTGTGAACTTTTAAAAATATTTGTAATCTAGAAGCCTATTAATAAATTAAATGCTAAAGTAGTTCCCAAGTTTATTTCCCCCCAAAGAAATTAGCTAAATCTCAGGAAATGAAAAAAAGTTTTAAAAAATTTATCTCCATTTTCTTCATTTTACAAATGTTATACCTTCCTTTAGAGAATCAAAAAGAGTATGCTAAAAATTAGCCAAGATTTTTATGAGCAAAGACTATTTTTCCAAAAATGCAAAATTTCATCCTCAAAGAAAAATGAAAACGATGCTAAACAAATTTTTACAAAGAAGAAAGCCACAAAGATCCTTTTCTATTGATTTCATATCAATTAATCAATTAATCTTTTAAATTCAAAGTTATGGAAGAGTGCTTTTGCTCAGTTACAGCATTATATACATTAGATTATATAACAGTTGAATGATATTATTAAATATCAAATTGATGCCGCTTATGAAGTCTTCAAGGTTATCACACAGGCATTCCATAGGAGTTATTTCACAAAATTTTAGCCAATTATTCCAAACATATTCATAATATGCAAAGTAAACTCAGTCCAAAATTTACAAAATAAATTCTTATCACAAAATAACACAATCTTTGTCTAAAATTTTATTAACAATAACTTAAAAAATAATAAAGTATATATTATATGTTCTGTCCTACCCAAAGAACCATAAGTTTTGTAAGTTTATAGATGATATAATCTTTGCCCTTAAAAACCTCTTGGCTTGGGGCATGTGGGTGGCTCAGTTTGTTAGGTCTGAGCCCTTGTCCTGGAATCAAGCCCCCCCATTTGGGATCCCTGCTCTGCGGTAGAGTATGCTGCCCACCCTCCCTCTGCCTGCCGCTGTCCCTGCTTTTGCTCATTCTCTCTCTTCTGGTCAAGTAAATAAAATCTTTAGAAAAAAAAGAAAAGAAAAAAAAAACCTCTTGGTTTAAGACTAAATTCTAAGGGATGCCTGGGTGGCTCAGGCCGTTAAGCGTCTGCCTTCGGCTCAGGGTCCTGGGATCGAGCCCTACACAGGGCTCCCTATTCACTGAAAAGCCTACTTCTCCCTCTCCCTCTGCCCCTGCCCCAGAGTATGCTCTCTGTCTCCCCCCAACCTCTCTCTCAGATAAATAAATAAAATCTTTAAAAAAAAAAAAAGACTGAATTCTAAGAAAAAAAATCCTTAAAATGTTTAAAACCCTGGTAATAATTACGAAGTATGCCTTTAAATTTAAACCATGAATTCCTAGGTATACAGTAAAGTAGACCTAGCTGACTTTTACAAAATGTCCAGCTTCCTTCAGGAATGCTGTCCTAGAAGGGCAGATCCTTGGGTGGTACCCAGAGCCATCAGTTCTGAAGTCTAACCAAGGCCAGTAAGAGCTCCCTGAAAGGTAACAATGGCAAAAACATCTGCCACTAGCCCTAAACACGGAGTTGAACAAACAACTGAAGTTCTTTTCCACACTATTTTTCAAATCTAAAAATATTTTTTAACCACGAAAGTGATATATCTTTAATCTGTACAAATTATTGTTTAGATCCTATATTTAACAAAAAATTAAACTTTTAAAAGGATATGAGGTCCAGCAATGAACTATGTGTCCTGTCATTCATACACAACTGGGCTACCATTTCTGCTCTGAGAATCTCATCATCAGACATCCCTAAAACAATTAAAAAGAGAATTAATAAATCTGAAAATATATAAATTTTAAAGAAACAACTTACCACACTTTTATTAAGCTGTTTTACTAAAAATGAGAAGCTTCAAAAATTAAAGAACAAAGACTGCAATGCCCCAAGTATAACCAGTTTTAAATAACCTACTGTTTGCAGCTCCCTTAAATAAAGGGTTTTTTAAAGGATATTCTAAAAGGATTAACAACTATACATCATGTCAAGAATTTGAAACAATGTTTAAATAGATCCAAATCCTTTTCTTTTTTCCATAAGTAAGTTACTACCACAGGGAGAGGGGAGGAAAGGGAGATAGTTAATACCCAAGCATTAGGATGAGTGCTTTTTACCTAAATGTAAACGAAGACTTAAAAGAATCACAAGAAATGTAAGAGCGCCTTCTAACATCGATCTCTCATGCTCTGCATCAAGTACTGTGTTTTGATGTTGTGACGCCATTGTCAACAAATCCACTACCTTAAATCTATAATAAGAAATATTTGAGACAGATTTTTTTTAAGTTAAAACAAAATCAACTTAAATTCCAAATACTTCCTAATACCTGTCTTAATAAACTATGCTTACCTTTCAAAGACAGATGAAATAAAATAATCTGGGTCAAGTCTAGAAGCACAAACCTTTAAAAGACAAAAAAAAAATTTATTTCTCAATATTGTTTCATTTCTTGTATTAATCATGTGGTTTGTTTGTGTTCTGTATCTTATGTTTTGACATTGGGGGCAGGTGGCTTGCCGACATGGAGAGAGACCACCTCTCTCCCATCTACCTAAGAACAGTAAATATTCCTAAAGCTATTCCTAAAGACAGTAAACAACTTACCTAGCAGTAAACATCTTACAAGCAAGTCAATCACCCCCTTTATCTAACTCTCACACAGCAAGCCAATATTCCCCCTGCCCTAAACCAACCCAAGACCAAGCACCAGATGGGGGGGGGGGGGGGCAGCTCTGATGCCCCGAAGTCCACAGGAATTATTCAAACTAACCAATCCTAAACTGTTTCCCCTGCCCTGTCTTGTCCTTCCTATGCAAATGCCAAAAAAGGTTCTGCTCTAGGATTTCCCCTTGCCCCTGCTCCTGCCACTTGACCAAAATCTAATGCTTCCCCTGCGGCCCTGTGTGGCATCACATGCCTCCTTCTCTTGGGAAATTTAATAAATTCTTTCAAGAGCACTGACCTCTTTGTGTCATCACTGAGTCACCTCTCTAAACTAAATCCCATGGCTACAAATGAGATATTTGTAAAGTACAATATCTGCATTATCAAGTTGGCTTACCTGTAGTAAGTAAATGTCAGGGTCAATCATGGAATTACAGAAATGAGACTGGACATAGGTCATAGCTTGTCCTTTGATTTGTAGACCATTTCTTACCCACATATTGCTATGGATTTCAGCAAGACTTGCCTAGTAAACCAAAAATTAAGTAAATTAAAGAAGTCTTCTAAATTGAATCTTTATGAAAAACATGTTATAATGAACAATCATTTCAAAATATTTTATAACTTGATCACAGTATAAGTATGACATCCTGACCCATGTTAGTTTAAAATATCCAATTCAAATACTTATTTTAAAATTTTTAAGTGCTCATTATGCTTTATACAATCCCTTCTTTTGGAGTTTATACATGAATTAGTTTTCCATGATTCCAGGAAACATTTATAACAATTTTCAATGAAATCTTTCATGAGGAATCAATGACACTTACATTTAACTCCTTCCTTCTCGAGAAAAAAAAAAAATCAAGTAATGCTTAAAGAAACACGGGAATAAGTATAAAACAAAGTTGATTGTTCCAAACTAGTCATTTTTCAAATAATTAGCAGGTAACAGAAGGTCAGATTAGAATGTTTCATAACATTAATGTTTAATTCTTCGTGCATTTGTGTCCTGCATCAATTAAAACCAAGCACAGTCATAACTTCATCTCTTACTTGCTCTTAACCCGCAGTGTGAAAGTTCAATGATAATTAACGAATCTAAAATTATCAGGAAAAACAATTTATTTAAAGTGCCAGTCCATCTACTATACATAAGCAGTTGGCCCACAAAATTATAGTATTAGAACTGAAAGAAACCATAGTGCTTATACATGAAAATCTCTCCTCTCATTTTTCAGATGGGGAAACTAAGAATCAAATTACCCCAAACAACATGGTAATTAAATTGATGTAGTACTAATGCTAGAAATCTGTTGGGTCTCCTGACTCTCAAACAGTGCTGTAGTATGTTAAAAACTTCCCTATGAGGGTCGTTGGGGGAAGGGAGGGAAAAATGAAACAAGATGGGACCCGGGAGGGAGACAAACCATAAGAGACTTTTAATCTCAGGAAACAAACTGAGGGTTGCTGGGGGTAGGGACAGGGTGATTGGGTTATGGACACTGGGGAGGGTATGTGCTATAGTGAGTGCTATGAAATGTGTAAGACTGATGATTCACAGCCTGTAACCCTGGGACAAATAATACATTATATGTTAATAAAAAAGAAAGAAAGAAACTTCCCTATGAGTAAATACAGTGAAGAGAATTCCTGGGGAAATTGTAAATAAATATAAGTTTCATAGGACAAAAAAAAACCAAACTATAATCTAGCAAAAATACCTAAGTTTAAAAAAAAATTTTTTCAAACATTTTGGCTATAACAACAATGTAAATTTAAGGCATAAAAATAAAATAAAGAACGAACCACATAACCAAGAAATTCAATTAAAATAAAAGCCTGAATACATACTTGAATTTGGAGTGGGTGAATCATTAGTTTCATTAACATTTCCTGATCAGGTAAAACAGAATCCAAATCTAGTTCTTGACATTTCACAGCCTAAAAATTATGAAAAAAAAGTTACTAATTCAATACTTAATTTCCAATATTAAAAAAAAAAAAACAGAATTGCTGGACGATGGTCTTACCTTACTCAAAAACATAGCATAGTAACGATGAAGGGGAAGATGAAAAGTGACTTGGTTAGGTGCTGGCTGGAATAAACAAACAAAATCCACAAGTCAAAGAATGTTTTACAAAAGTTCAAAGAAGGTTTCAGAATGCTAAAACCACACTTTTACCTTGATTTATTCCTATACCTTTTTAACGAAACTTAAACTTTTAGATGATATAGTTTTAAAAAACCACTGCATAGATAAAATTAATTCCATTTTAAATGCCTAACTGCAGGTTTCTGAAGGCAGAAATTATATACAAATCAAGGCTGAATCCTCTGAAGCATCTAGCACAGAACAAGGGATGGAATGGATTTCCCTTTACAGTAGCCTATTTGGGAATCTTCAAATGTATGCACACCAAACATGACGGTAGTAACCAGAACAAGAATCACAGTTGACCTTATTCACATTACCTCATTTAATCCTGAGAAGAACTCTATGGATTATAAACTATTAATGTTTTCATTTTATAAGTAGGGAAATTCAAGCTTGGAAACTTAAATTACTTTCTAAAGTTAACAAATGGTGAACTGAAGAGCCAGTCTGGACTCCACTGTTGTATTCAGATGGTAAGAGGCTCTGATCACAGTCCTAAAGTGAGGTACAGGGGAAGGCCTTGCCTATGTTCACAAGCTGGATAAGTTGCTCCCCACACTGGCACTGAATACACACCCTCCTTGAGAAAGCTTAGTACCGTATGTATCAAGGAACTCTGACATTCTTGTAAATATTATAAAAATTGTATGTTAAATCTACAAATCCCTTGGATCATTCTATCACTATAGGACAAAACTATATAACAACTATCCTTCTTAAACAAATAAGAAAAATTAAAAATTAAAAAGGTATTGTTTGTTTTTAAATGCTTTTGCAAATATTTTCTGGATAAAATTTAAAAAAAAAAACTTTATCCAGAACATTCCATTTATGCTGATGTAATATTGGTATAAAGTTATAAAAAAGTTATAAAGAGTTGCAATAAGTCACCATCCCTTAGTTTTGTTTTGTTTTTTTCAAAACAAATATAATTAACATCCCCCTCAAATGTGAATAAAGAGCTATAGAAATTTGTTCTAATAAATAAAAGTTTGCCTTCCATAAAAAGGAGGGAATTTCTGATAAATGCAACAACATGTAAGAAACTTAAGGACATTATGCTAAGTGAAATGTCAGCCACAAAAAGACATACTGTATGATTCCACTTATATGAAGTACATAGAATAGTCAAAATCATACACAGAAAACATAATGATAGTTGTCAGGGGCTGGAAAGGAAAGGAAAATGAGGAGTTACAGTTTTGAAACATGAAAAATTCTGGAGATTGGCTGCAGAACAATGTGAATATACTTAACACTACTGGATTATACACTTAAAAATGCCTGATGGTAAATTTTGTTACGCTTATTTTACAACTAAAAATAAGCTTGCTCCCACATTACTATAATCACCTGAGTAACATGTTCTATACTAACTAGCTAAATCAGAATCTCCCTCAATTTCCTCTGAAGGTATTAAGGACAGTGATTAAGAGCAGACTCTTAAAAGCTAGATTTGCACGAGTTCAAACCCTGACTCTGCCACCTCCAGCTATAAGCTGTGAGCAAGTAACTTAAACTCTCCACATCAAAATGACTGGCCTGTAGAACAGAAATAATAAGCAGCAGGACAGCCGTGAGGATTATCTTTAACATAGTACCCAACACATAGTGCTATTACCTACAAAGTCATGGATTCTATCTTGTCTTTCAAGGCTTTAGTATTTCTTAAGTTCATACTCTTCTGCATCATTATATTCCATAATCCCTTCTTTTTTAATGTGACAGATTAGCCACTTGCTAAATTCTTCTTCCACTGCTTCCATATAAAATGGTGGTCGTCAGACATCATTCTCAGCTTTCTACTCTTCTCCTTCTAGGTGACTATATCCAGATTCACAGCTTGGACTGCCAACTTGACCAAGATGATTCCCAAATCTCAGCAGAAGGCTCACCCCTAAATTCCAAACCTTACATTCCAGTGTCTACTGAACATCATCACTTAATAGTCTATGCAAACCACAAATACTTCAGGTCCAAACTAAACTCAGCATCTTTGTCCTAAAATGCAATCCTCCTCAATGTTTCTTCTCCAGTTCCCTAGTAATTCAAATCTGAAATGTAGATTCTTTCCCTCTCACAAGTCTCCAACATCTGATGAGGCACCAAATCATGTTTATTAGCTTTTCCAAATATCTCTTAAATCTACTTCCTTCCCTGTTTCCACATTGCTCCTAACCTTAGCTCAGCCCTCAACATTTAGTGCCTAGATTTCAGTGACACCTCCTTTCTATTCTTACTCTCTGTGACACACCTTTGTGCTATCTGCCTAGCTCACAACTCTCCCCATCTTCTCAGAACATCCCTCCCTACTCCATCTCCCAAACACACAGAATGGAACCTGACAGTCAAGTTTATAATAGCCACATCTAATTGAAATCGGGGCAGAAGATATCTCACACAACCTGAACAATAAGAAATAAGTTTTTCTCCATTCGCAACGACGTGGATGGAACTAGAGGGTATCATGCTTAGTGAAATAAGTCAGTCAGAGAAAGACAACTATCATATGATATCCCTGATATGAGGAAGTGGAGAGGCAACATGGGGGACTAGGGGGGCAGAAAAAGAAGAAAAGAAGCAAGATGGGATTGGGAGGGAGACAAACCATAAGTGACTCTTAATCTCAC
>PISX010007975.1:0-85241 GCA_004024625.1 Mellivora capensis | reverse complement strand
AGACAGTGAACAAATAGATTTCACTTAGTCTATGGTATTTTGTTATAGTAGCCTGAACTCACTAATACAACCCTAGGGAAGCATTACAGTATGACTCCCATGGAAACCCTTAAGATCCTGGAATAAATTTTGAGTTAAATTGAAGAAGATCCAGATAGAAATCCTCATTCTTAAATTTATAAGATGTGTAAATTTGAGCAAGCTACATAATTTGTCAGAGCCTCAATTTCCTTATCTGTACCAATGCAAATATTATGTCTGTTCCCTAGGATTGTTAGAATCAAACAAAATTGTGTTTAGTACACCTAGCATGGTACGAGTTCGTATTCAGTAGGAAATGTTAAGTCCCCTCCTTGTCCTAATACAGCGAGGTACTAAAAATGAATCCCGTCTCACTGCTTCTTCAATGCCCTTGAAATGACAAGGCAGAGAAGGGCTGTGGGCACCTTCATGTATATTTTAGATAATATTCCCCAGAGGTAATACTGTCTGGGTAGGAGTATTATTAAACCTTTGGACCCCTTTCCTACTCAACCTCCAAATTAAAATGACCCACTTAATTTTTTGAACTTAAAACCTTCAGAAGAATGATATCTACTGTTCCTCTCCCTTACGGGAGCAAAGAAAAATAACTACACTTATTTCGTCTTCCAAAAAATCTGTCAGATAGTTTATGTCTCCTACAATGTTCAAAAGAGGAAGCTGAGGATGGGAGAGGTTAAGGGGCATTCTCAATGTCACAGGATTAGCAAATGGCCTTGTAGGGACTAAAGTCAGAATCTGGGGTGCTTGGGTGGCTCAGTGGGTTAAAGCCTCTGCCTTTAGCTCAGGTCATGATCCCAGGGTCCTGGGATCGAGCCCCGCATCGGGCTCTCTGCTCAGCAGGGAGCCTGCTTCCCTCTTTCTCTCTCTGCCTGCCTATCTGCCTGCCTCTCTGCCTGCTTGTGATCTCTGTCTGTCAAATAAATAAATAAATAAACTCTTTAAAAAAAATAAAAGTAAAGTCAGAATCTGCTTGATTGTGAAGCTCCCATTCCTTCCCCAACATGAGTCTATTGGAAAGCTTGAAGGCTGCTTTTGGATGTAGCTTGGGAAGGAGAGGATGTTTCCATGAAGCAGGGCCATAATTGTGTCCAGCATATTTCCTAGGGTGGATTTTTCTGCTCTATCCCTGCCTTTCCTTCAGCAGGATGTTGTGAAACAGCCCCAATTTAGCTCCAGGTGCTCTTGGCTGAGAATGAGTTCTTAGAAAGCTGGCATGGATGTTTTTTCTTTGTCCCACACTTAAAGTAATTACAAATAAGGGTTATTCTCTGTGGTTGCTCCTACCCTATAATTTTGTTTTCAGTTGCCAAGATTAGCAAATTTGAGGTACGATCACTGGGTTGGATTGCAAGCCTAGAGTTATTTTTTCTGTAACGCCTCTGAGGTTAAAAAGTAAATTTTAAAATATTTATTGTTGCTGTAAATCAGTTTCAGAATTTGCTAGCCTAATTTCAACTTTTTTTCTTCCATTTCTCTTAGGATACTTTGGAGGTCTTTATAGTCAAGATCTTCAGGTTGCTTTTTCTTTGTGTCTGGAAGGTAGCCCAGATTTATTGACTGTTATAGTACAGTAAGTTATAAGTTATTTTGTGAGGACTTTGAAAGAAACTTGGAAAATATTTAAAAAAGAATCAAACAAAAATTTAACTATAACCTATAGGTAATCATTACAATCATTTGGCATAAGTGCTTCTAATTAAAAATGTATGCTCACATACACAAATAAAATAACATATGTAATGTATGTATACATATGTATAAACATATGTTTATATAATATAATTGGATCATAGCATCATTTATATGTTTATATTACATAATTAAGATCAAGGTTTTTATACATTTATATACATTTTTGCTGCTACTTTTACACTTCATATTATATCTAGGCATTTTCCTGATTCACTGATAATTCTTCTAAAATAATTTTTGACTCAAATTACATAATCTTTAGAATGAAAGAAGTAGAGAGAATAAGAGATGCAAAGAAAAATTAGGGCATTTTCATGGGATATTAAATAAGCTTGTGGAAGAAATTATAATTTGGTATGATAGATTAAATCCTAAAGTCAGGCAAAAAGATAAAGTGGGTTTTTGAAAATCAAATAGAGAAGTTTAGATCTGATGCTGTAGGAAAAGAAAAATCTCCAAAGTTTTTTCTTCAGAGGTTATCATAATTTGAGGTAAGCCAACAGAAAGTTAATCATCCAGAATTATTCAGAACAGATTTGAGATTAGGAAAAGAAGGGAATTAAGAAAAATGGTTTTTCCAATGTGTGCCAGGCACCACACTAGACGACTTATGGAAAGAAAACATATGAAATTATGGAATAGAGTAATACTGTGTTCAAATCCCCTTTTTGCCAAATCTGGTGTGACCTAGGGTGTAGGACTTAACCTCTCTGAGCATAAGTCTCCTCCCTTGAAAACAAAGATAAGAGTGCTTGGGTGACTCAATTCTGTTAGGCGTCTGACTCCTGATTTCAGCTTGGGTCATGATCTCTGGGACCTGGGATGGAGCCCCACATTGAGCTCTATACTCAGTAGGGGGTCTGTTTGAGATTCTCTCTCTGCCTCTCCCCCTACTCTCCCTCTGTCTCTCTCTCTTTCTCAAATAAATGAATATATAAATCTTTAAAAAGAAAGAATGATAAAGCTTTCATTACAGAAGTGTGGTGCATTCTGAACAACATAAGTAAAATTCTTCATATAAGTACATACAAAAAATAATGCCCATTTGCCTTTCCTTTTCTTCCATAGATTATGATGGGGTATGACACAGATGATGGTTTTCAACCTTGGCTTTACAATGGGATTTTCTTGGGTTCTTTAAAGCTCACTGATGTCTGGGTCCCACACCAGAGAACTGTGGGGGCATGGAAAATGTCAAAATCTTCCCAGAGGATTCTCATATGCATCCAAAATTGAGAACCTCTGAACTAGAAGATCAAGGACAGAAGAAGTCCCACACAATTTAAATGGGGAGTTGGTAAAATGTCAGAATAAAAAGTTACAGAATGAAGTGTTACTACCAGATGGCTAAGACATTCAGAGGTAAAATTGCCCATAAGAGGTGCACAGGCAACTCTCTGTGACTTCTCTTGGTGGTGTACATTGACCAAGGAGAAAGAGGGCAAAAGCCAAATGACACAAGTATTCCCTATCTGGGAATGCCACAGAAGGTCAGAGCCTGACCATTTTTGATCCTGGGGTATCATTATTTACTTATCTGGACAGCAACTTCATGATAGGCATATAATTGGGCAGAAGTTACCCAGGAAAAATACCTAATTAATTAACCAAGAGCAAAATTGCATTAGCCTCAGATGGATAATATAACCAATGTGCCCAATGAAAGTCTTGAACTTTTGGAGGGCCTCTCCCTAGAGCTCCACATGTCCCATAGCCTTCACTCCCTAGTGAGTCTTCCTCAGAGCCACCATGACATTGACCAAGGATATTGTGTGAATAGTGAGGTAGAAAGGCCAATGATTCCCCAGCCTCCTAGAAAACTGGAGTCAATCTTGGCTACCAAAGAAGTGGCAGAATACATTGCTAAGAGGCCTCAGAACCAAAAGCATCAAGGCATCCGGAAGACCCAGATATTAGCTTCAACTTCTTCACTATTACACCCTGAAAAAGTCACTTCATTTATTGGGTCCTCAATTTCCTCAACCATAATGCAAGGGAGGGGAGTACCTGACTCAAGCAGGCGCTCATTGGCTTTTAAAAATGAAAAGCAGGTGAAATTAGGCATGTAGTCCAGGCTCCTAAAAGGGAAAACTCCCCAAACATTAGAGATCCTTAATACCTAGGAGGGGTCTTCGATGTCTTTATTCTCAGGCCAGTCTCCCTGTCTCTGCTCTTATACAGGTCCGTCTGTGAGCTGGCCAGGTACTGTGGCATCACAGCCTGGGTGAAAATTCTGGCTCTCTCATTGGTGAGCTGTGGGACTCTCAGCAGGGTAGTCACTTTTCTTGAGCCTCTGTTTCCTCCTTGGTGATAGGGACACTGTCACCTCCCCACTGCCTCTCAGAGGCACTGTGAAGCTGAGTGAGTCAAAGTTTATAGACTGCTTCTCCCAGCGATGGACACATAAGTCTTAAACCCTCTATCACTCATGCTTTCAAAATCCCTTTTCTGTGGGTGGTGTGTGTGTTTCCAACATGACAGAACTGCATCACAACAGACTAGTTACTCTTATCACAAGACGTCTTGTCCTTCCTGGAAACTATTTCTTTCCTCGTGCCTAGGAGAAAAGTCAGACAGCAAAAGTACATTAATGCCGATCGATAGCAACGATATGACTGGAAAGGCCAGGGTTTCTGCCTTGCAGAGAACAGAATCTAGACACAGTCGTGCTGGAGGTCTGCTCCGGACCTACGGCAAGACTTTGAGGAGTCATCGAACAATCTCAGTATTCCAGAACACCAATGTTAGAATAGGATGACTTGAGTTTTGAGGAGTAATGTTAATGAAAAGTGCTGTTTCTCACAGAGCTACAAACCCAGAAGTACAAATTATTAGAACATTTTATAAAGATTTCTTAAGAGATCGAACTCTAAGTCCTTCTCCCCACTAAGGCTTTAGAGCCTTTTTTGTTCTCAGGGATTTTCCACTCATGCTGGCGAGTCCTCAAGGTGATTGGAGACAGGCGTCTCACAGACTGGGAGGCGGAGAAGTCTGCCTTGCCCTCATCAGCCCTGTGAGCTGTGACTTCATACACACACATACACACACGCACACAAACACACACACACACACACACACAATCCTTCAAGAAAATAAATGACTGAGCATGAAGCTCACATGTGTCTTTGAAGGCACCACGCTAGTGACCCCCAGATCCTTCTCAAGGCACAGCCATATGCAGAAAGGAGGCTGTCGGGGGCCTTCCAGCAGGTGTGGAGGAGGGTATCTCACACTCGGCATCCGGAGTCTTGTCTCCCTTCCATTTATTTCCGTGGCACTGACTGTGTGTGCAGCCAGCCGTGCCGCTGCGGAGATACCCCAGAGAAAGAGGAAACCCGTTGAGCTATTTTTCACCATTACATACTTCACTTCCTAATAAATGAGATCCAGAGCACGCAAACAGCCAGTCTTGTAGATCATCATCTTAGCGAAGAATCACAGACCTAGCGCAGCACAAAGGAAAAAAAAAAAAATGAACCTAGAGGAGAGTCATTCTGGTGAAATTTGATACCATCATTCTCTTCTCCTAGTATCTTATCTTTCTCTGGAAGTGTTGGTGCCTCTGAGATGTATCAGGGCTCTCATGGTGGTTGGAGAAAAAAAAATAATAGTTAAGTGCTAGATCTTTCTCTGCCCTCATGCTAGCTGATTTCCACAAGCAGAGAGAGATTTATCTGTACATAAGAGTAGAGAAGAACTTAGTTGAGACCAAGTCATGTGTCATCTGATTCAATGCCTATGAGCACTGATTGGTAAGTGGCTTGAATTATGAGGGTTTTATCAGCTGCCTGGGCCAAGCTGCCCATTCGCCCATGGGTTTCAGACTGAAACAGTCCTCGAGCAAGTGCACACATGATGTGCCCATCCCTGCCCCGGGGAGCTCACCAACTCTCTAGTGACTCGGCTTTCCATGGCCCCTTCCAGTCTCTGGGCTTTTCCTTGTTCCTTCATCAGATAAGTTCCCCATTTGGATACAGCTCTGAATGTGGAGGTCACGAGCCCTGTTCGCTGTGTCGGCTCAGGGTATCAGTGGACTGGAATTCGACCTCCCCGTGGCCACCAGGGAATATACTGTTTCACATAGACCATTAAAAAAATCCTCCCACGGCCCTGGGGCAATATCCTGAAGTTGTTTGAGGTGAAAGAAAATGACTGTGTTTTGGGCAAAAGAATTTAGACTCTCAGGCGGTAAACTTCTATTACCTTTTGTCTTGCACTGCGTGAATGTTCATTCAGATCAGTTCTGGGTGAGAAAAGGGAAGGGATATCCTTCACCATCTTGTGAGAATTCTCTGCCCACTTTTTTTTGTTGGTCTTAAAGCCATGTGAGATGAGAAACGGGGGCATTTCTGGCAAAGGCTTGCCATTTCCAGTATATTTTTAAAAAATTTTCTTTAAAGATTTTATTTATTTATTTGAGAGAGAGACAGATCACAAGCAGGCAGAGAGGCAGGCAGAGAGAGGGGGGAAGCAGTCTCCCTGTTGAGCAGAGAGCCCAATGCGGGGCTCGATCCCAGGACCCTGAGATCATGACCTGAGCCGAAGGCAGAGGCTTAACCCACTGAGCCACCCAGGCACCCCTCCCAGTACATTTTAAAATGATGCCAAGCCTCTTGAAAAGTCACAGGGCTCTTTGTCCATTATATCTGGACAGTTCTGGGGGAAAAGAGAGGAGAACAAGCTGGGTCTGAACATCTAAGTATCATTCTTTTGTGGATTCTAATACTCAGAAAAATGAAAAGCAGATAGTTTCCTGACAAGGACACTGATAAAGAAGGGCCCACTGCCTAAGCCCATTCTTTTCACTGGGTAGAACTCTGTCCCTTCCAGATGATGAAGCTTCTGCTACACTTCAACAGAATACAACTGTTAGAGGGACATGTAAGACTTAAGTTCCTTAAAGCTGTCACATCCTTTCCCTCCCTGGCTGAAGTAACCCAGGGAGCTTGAAGGTGGGAGGGAACAGTGAAAAGGAAACACACTCAGAGACAGTGGACCACCATTTCTCTTTCAATCCATCTTGGTATTCGCTTGATGCTGAGGAATCTAGAAGCAAAATCAATGCCCTGTGATTCAAGAGATGAGGTTCGAATCTTTAGTTTTCAGAAGTCATCGTACTGTTCTCAGTTCTACTCTTACATATGAGATAGGGAAATCATCTTTACTCTGGGTAGGTCTTGGGCTTATCAGGGGGAAGATGTGGACAGAGACTGTTCCCTTGCTCTTGGGCACGGATTCCCGGGACAGTTTCCAATCCTCTCTTTGGTTCACTGGCTTCTAGCCAATGGAGTCTCAATGGAAGGGTGTAGTTGAGAAAAAGCTCACATGAGTGACAGACCATACCCATCTCCCAAAATGCCAACTGAATGTAAGGACTTCCAAACCCCAAGAGGAAGACAGAATCAGATGAGAGGTACCTGATTCTCTGAGTCACTGGGAAGGAGATTGTGTCCCAGTGAAGATCACCTGTGTTGGACTTCTACAAGAGTAATAACAAAGTTTTTTATATGTTACATCACGAAATTTTCATGGTTTATTTGTTATACCAACTAGTATTATGCTAATCAATACAAAAATCAAACAGATGAAAAAGGAAGTGAAAAATCATGCAAATTCTAAAATACTACATGGATTTAAGGGTTCCTAACAGGCTTGGTTGCATAAAGCATTGAGAGTAACAGCTGAAGTTATACTAAAATAACATACCATTGGCTGATATCTATTAAATTTTTACTACAGAATGCAACTCTTCTATAGCTTATCTAACTTTGTCCATCCCGCCACTTTGGAGTATATTTTTCTTCTTTTTTTATCATTTTTACAGTTGAAAAAACTGAGCTTTAAATAAATCAATTCACTTGCCTAAAGTCATAAAACTGCCAAGGGCTGAGGGCTTTCATTAAGTTTCATTTTTTTTTTTTCCAAATCTGCTTTTACACTCTATTATAAATGTGTTCAAAAATCTTAAACTTCTTTTAGAGGAAAATCAGATTGTTTACTATCTCTGTCTCAGAGGAATAGCATATAGGTATTTACATAGAACATTCTGTTCATTTCAACAGGTCTTAAAATCTTATGTTGAAAATGACATTCTGTGTCATTGGAGAAGTGATCCACACATTGGAGAAGTGATTCTCCAAGTGTGGGCAGCTACTCTCTCACTTAAAACTCTAGAGTTCAAGCAATTGTGTTCTCCACCTTTTTTCTCTTTTTTTTCATACAAAGAAACCCAGGATAGCCAAAGGCTTGAGTGGATGATGAAGGGTTTTGTTTTGTTTTGTTCTCCCTGTTCTGTTTTCCTCAAGTCTCAAAAGTGCACTTGCCAAAATAGTGTGATTTGAGCCATTCTTGAAATATTTTTTGCCAGGTGAAGAATTGCTGGTACACTCCATTTTGTCAGCAATGATTTTACATTTGTCACTCTTAGCAGGTAGACTGTCCATGGATTGCATACCATTTTCACATTCACTTTGGATACATTTGGGGGTATTCTTTTCATTCAAGGAGCAGGCATTGGAACCAAACATATTACTTCATACATGTTGAAACTCTTTGAGGCTGCAGAGAATGGTAGTCTTGACGTAGGTCATTTCCGATGCAAGTCTCCTCTAACAAAAATCTACTCATTATCTAAGGAAACAGTAAGAGGGCTTAACCATTTTCATCGGGATCGGAGACCCAAGCCCCATCCCTTCGGCCACAGGTAGTTGTAGCTGACTTCCGCAGATTTGAGAATGCTGGTTTGGTTAAAGTTTCTGCTGTTCAGATAAAAAACAGCAGCAATTTTCTGCTTGAATTTCTCTGTGACTAAATCCATTGATCATCCTTTCTCTCTGTGAGTGAGAAGTGTGTTTTCTCCTTAATAACTCCTATCCTTCTCCCTGGATTTTTTTTTTCCCCTTCGCTTGTTTGTGTTGTGTTGGTCAGTCCTACGCGCTATTCCTCCGAGAGACAGAGGGAGCGCAAAATTGAAGTTATTTTATGCTTGGGCTCCCTCGGTCCCAATTTTCAAATCTTCATGTCAATTTTCACACATCAGTGTCATGTGGTGAATGTTATGGAAATTTCAGTGGGGTCCTTGGGAGGCAATTTATACATGAATCCCTCCCCCTGACCATCCTCCTGCTGCAATTCCTGTCTTTTCTAAGAATAAGTGGATCTATAATTAATGTGGATTTTAAAATATAACGGCATTCAGAATTCTCATAGCAGGGTTTTCGAAGCCATGTCTTCTTTGCAGTATAAACACAAAAGCATAAATGCGCACTAGCTCTCTCTCCTAATAAATGGGCTTGTATAAAAGGAATAAAAATTACAGTTTGTTGGCGGTAAAGAGCAACTAATTACTCAGGAAGAAGCATGTTTTTATTTTTCAAAACTGCACTGAAAATGGTTTATCATGCAATAAATTTGCTAATCACCAGTTAGGAAACACAGTGCCATCACTACTTACCCACAGCAGCTTCCTTTGAAAGTTGGTATGTTACAGTTTGGATAGGAAATTATATCCTTTTGAAAACGACCATGACAGAAGACGTTCACTGAATAGCTTAAAACTCCTCAGCAGTCAGAATTCAAACTGCATAAACAAGAGTGTGGTTAATGGTGCCAAAAGACAGCAACCGTTGACCTTGGCTTTGCTTGGTGGGCAGACCACGCCTGACCCCTTCTCATGAAGATAATTTTTCATTTCCTTTTGCCCGTTCCCTTTTAACAATCAAAGTGGAAGGCTTCCAATTGAAGAACACAAGGTCAGCCCTAATTTTTTCACTCTCCTCCAAAACCCTGTTTTCCTCAGCCCCTTGACATCCATCTGATAAATGTTGATTTCAGACAGATTTGCATTTGGTTTTTTCCAAAGAACTGAAGAATCATGTATGACTCAGAATTGTAGGAATCCAGCTTGATGAGCGTGAACCCACACAAACTAATAACAGGTCCAGCTTATCTTTGTTACTGGCCCACTGTCTTTCTTCGAAGGTCCTAGGCGACATCTTTTGCATGGTCCTCCTGAGAGAGGACTTGTATAACCATCCTCATCAATGATGTTTACTGTCCCTCTTGACCTCTGACAGAAACCCTTCCCCATTACTGTCAAATTTTCTTCTTAGACTTCTTAATATAAAAAATAATCTAATTTGTGTTTATTGGTGTATTATCTGGTTCCCCACTGGAAGGTAAGTTCTATGGAAGAGGAAACCTTCTGTTTTGATTATCTCTGTATCACCAGTTCTTGAAAGAACATCTGGTACAGGGTAGGAATGAATGAATGGATGAACGTTTTGGTTTTTCTCTCTACCTCACAATGCAAAGCATTCATTAAGCATGACTTAGCTCCCCACAACCTCTCAAACATATGGTTATCTTGAGGTAATGAAGCTTTAGGTGTGAAAGTCTGGAGGAGGCATTTGTTTAAGCTTTACTTTTGAATCGCTGGTAGGAGCAGCCAATCTTGTGGTCAGTCTATCTTCCTTCCTTCCTTCCTATTTCTTTATTTTTATTTTTTCTTTAGAATTTACTTTTTTCTTTTCTTTTTTTTTCTTAAAAGATTTTATTTATTCATTTGACACACACACACACACACACACACACAGAGTGAGTACACAAGCAGAGTGAGTGGCAGGGGAAAGAGAGAAGCAGGTTCCCTGCTGAGCAGGGAGCCAAACGTGGGGTTTAATCCCAGGACCTGGGATTATGACCTGAGCTGAAGGCAGATGCATAACTGACTGAGCCACCCAGGCACAACAATTTTCCTTTATTTAGAGAGAATGAATTCTTGGGAAACTTGTAACGAGGCCCTGATTTGCAGAACAGGTCACCAGGTCACCAGCTCTGGTTCCAGTGACCTTATGTCCAAGAAGACACTTGCAGGTCAGCAGATTCCAGGGATGGCTCTCCTGCCCCGGCCTCACTCAGTAACACCTCCAGTCAGCATCTTTCTTACCAGCTGGGCAACTTTGACCAACTCAATTTCTTGGAAGTACAATTGTCTCATCTAGAATCACCATTGTAATTCCTACCTCACCTAGTTATTAGAATTAAATGAAAACAGGGGTACTAACACCATTTTGTAAACTATTGAGAGCCATACAAATATTTTGACCAACTTGATACAGAAGAAAAGGACAAGGACAAATTAAAAATTGAAAGAATATGATTTTGTGTAGCAACTTATTGTCCCTTCTGTGCTGTACGAAAGTCACCATCTTATAAACTAATAAAGTGAGGACTAGAGAAGCTGTGTTGTGTATAGTGTCATAGATAATGCCATCTGTTTATGCATCCAGAGCAGGCTCCAGATATCAGTGCCAGGATTTTGTTTCCAGATTGGTGCAGTGATTTTTGATTTCCCTTCAAGAAGAGTAATCATTGGGGACAATGAGTTGTGAAAGCCGTGCTGTGGTTGGGTTTGGGATCTGAGTTGTATTTATTTTTTCTTTAAGATTTTATTTATTTATTTGCGAAGGAAAGAGCAGAGGAAGAGGCAGAGAGAATCTCAAGCAGTCTCTGAGCTGAGTGTGGAGCCTGACACAGGGCTCGATCTCAAGACCCTGAGATCATGACCTGAGCTGAAACCAAGAGTCAGACACCTAACTGGCTGAGCCACACAGATTCTTCTGAGATTTTATCAGGCAATTTATCAGGTGTAACCTGACATGGCCATATCTGAGGATAAATCCAAATTCTAGGCCCAGAAAAAAGGCATCAGGAATAAAGCTAAGTTCAAGGGGGAATTTGGATCAAGGATGGCAAATCAACCCAAAAGACCAGAATCTGGGAAAAGAAATTTCTGGAAAAAGAGGCAGAGAGTATTGTAGGGTCAAAGCAACAGGTTCCAGAACTTGATATAGCCCTGAGATGCTCAAATATTGAGGTTGGGGTATGGTAGGGTGTATATTGAATAAGTGGCCAAAGTTGATCCAAAGACACATGGGGCAACAATACAAACTATGCTTTCCCATAGGTTCTTCTATATAGACAGGAGCCTTTTATGAGCTTGAGGGGTTTCTCACAGTAAACAATTATGGAAGGGGAAATAGCAACAACACACTCTTTGACCTCAGTCTTGCCCAGCCCAAAGCGAAGACTTTCCCAGAGTGGATGTGATGTCTGGGGACATAACCTACAGAAGACAAATCATTTGAGAAAACACTACTTTTAGGAAAGGTAGGAAGTTTCCTTACTGAAGGACTTCTCAGAACCTTTATCAGTTATTTAACACTAGTTTAATAATCATTAAGTGGCTATTGAACAGGCCATTTGAACTTTGACAAGTAGTTCACAATGGATTCCAGTAAGAGTATGTGGTATTTCCTAATGTGCTTCAACATGGAACACACATAGTTTTCTGGAACATTTCAACGGAGCAGAGTATAGTTTGCTCACATTGGTTTTGGTAACCAGACACTGATATAGGTAACTTGTTTTGTGTACAGCCAATGAAATGGCACTGAGTTTTATTTTACTTTTGTCTTCCTAACTAATTTTGTCATTACCGTCACCAGGCTGTAGACCATTTAACCCTTCGATTCATCGTCACTCTGTGAAATGCAGGCAGGTTTACAGGACAAGTAAAAGCAGGGCAGTGAGAGAATCATGTCTTCAAGTGAAAGCAGATGTATTGATCAACCTAGGGTCATTCTGGAATATTTCTCTTTCCTGTTCACTTGTATACTTAGAGACGTCTTTACGGCTCAATGATTGAAACCTCGTTAGAATGTGATAGATTCTTTTGATTTTATGGGATCAAAGAGGCTTCCTACTCATTAAAGTTCTCATAGTAACATTCTTCTTTAAGTCTGTTTTCAAATTTAGAAGCCCAGGGGAATAGAGTTTACCCAAAGTCTGTCATTTAGAGAATATTTAAGCCACATTACATTATGCCAGCTTGAGCCTTCTCATTGCTTCCACTTTGATTCCCATCCTATGTAATTATTGCTTTGAGAACAGGAGCTGGCTTTTTTCTTTCTTCCCAGTTCAGTGGGAAAAGATGGAATTTACCCTTTTGCATGATATCTGAACTGTACATTCTGAACCCCTAATCCAGAATGCCCCTGTTTTGATTACAGGATTGTCTCCAGTTTCTCACGGAAGTGTTCTCACTTGTAAAATAATGACCATGACTCTTACCTACAACATGGATAAAATGAACAATGAAAATAAATGAACAAAATGTGTGCTTCCATTTAGACTTGGCTTTAAGGAGTCTGCAAAACCAGTGGAGGCTTCAAATGAGAATTTATCTGGATCAGTGATAAGTAAATATGATGGGACACACAATAGTGTGAGATTTAAAGTGGAACAGACACTCATGTCTGATATCATGGGTTTACCTTTCACTCCCATGAGATTTTGCACATGCCCGTTAACCTTTCTGTGCCTCAGTTTCCTCTTCTATAAAACAAAGTTAAAGTCATAATTCCTATCTCCTAAAGTGATTGTAAGGTTTAAAGATGATCCATGCAAAGCGATTAGGGACTCAATGATATTATATAATATCTCGACCACTTTTACTGGTAAGTTTCACCTCCTATTTTTTTTTTTGCCAGAAGTTTATAAAACCCAAACATGTAGAAATATGTGCATAGCTCCCTTAAACAATTAAACATTTGTGTTGTTCTTGTTGTTAGAGAACAGATGTACAGATACAACATTTTTTTTGCTCTAACCTAAGTGTCAATTAACTCAATAAATGGATTCATTAATTAAACTTCTTTGCAAACAAGTAGAATACTTGTGACTGTGACCTATTCATCTTTTTTCTTTCTTTTTTTTTCTCTTCCTTTGTTTTTCTATGATGGGTTACAAATCAGGACAAATGTAGTAAGTGTCAGAAATAATTTACCTCCATGAATGTAATTGATTTGGACAAATGTATGAGAAACATATCTCTTTTTTCCACATGGAAGGACCACCACCAGGTCCTACCTCTTTCCAGCTGGAAGGGCTCATGAACTGCTAGCTTTGTAAGCTCAGCTTGACATCTCCACTTCCAGGCCAGCTAGTAGTCACTGACGATAAACCTAATGAGAGGAAGAGGTGGAGTACAGAGGAAAGAGGCCAGTGTGGGCAATGAGGAAGGAGAGATAGGACCAAAGGAAAGGAAGCAAAGAAAATAATGAGCCTTAATGCCCTTGACATTGAAGTGCCTGCTAAAGGCACAGTGCAGTGCAGCTGACGACCCCTTTTCCAGAGGCAACACATGTCTCTTTCCTTGCCCTGAATCTAAGCAGCTTCCGGCTACCCAATAAACCAGGGAAGCTGATGTGTACCTTCAGGGCCCTGCAGAATTCTGCATATCACAGAAAGCCAAAAGGCAGGATTTCATTTTGAAGGAATCAACCAGGGAACTTAAATATCTCTGATTATGTAAAAGTGGGGTCTGTGTCTGAGTTGGTGAGCCTCAAGCATGTCTATGTCTGTAAGAAGAGAGAAAGTTATAGGTAGAGATGTATTTATACAAGTATAACTGTAGACCCAAATATTTATCTATCTCCTTTCTGTTCATGCACCCATCCAACCATCCACCCACCTGTCCATTTATCCAACCATCTACCCATCCATCCATCTATCCATCCATCCACCCACCTATCCATCCATCCATCCATCCATCCATCCATCCATCCATCCATCCATCTTCCCTTTTCTTTGCACCACCTTTTCATTGAGCTTTTTTTAGTTCCTGCAATAAAGGACTCAGGTGTGTCTGAACACAAGCAGCTAGCTTGGCCAACCCACCCAACTTGGCTGCTTGCTTTAATGTTGTTCTTAGTGCTCTCTTCTCTGTGTAGTGTTGGATCTTTAAATAAGAGTATTTTCCTGGGCTTTTCTTTTCGTCTGTTCAGTGAGTGCAGGAGAAAGGGCTGGCATGACAACCCCTTGAGGCTGAGTCCTGTTGATTAGTGGATGGATTTTGAGCAAGCAGCTGTACTTGCACGCCCCCCTCTGTGACCCTTGCCAGTATCCCTCACCCACGACCTGGAGGGATTGTCTCCTGGGGAAGCAAGGTCAGGCTCTGTGTCCATCAGGCTGTGCTTCTACTAGCTGTGTGATGGAGCATTTTCTGATGTTGACACCCATGCAGTGGGAGTCAGATGGAAGCTAGTTTCTTGTTTCACATTAAGCTGTCATCCAAAAGGGCCTGCTGCTTATCCTGGGCTTCACAGTCCTTCCAGGCCATGTTGACATTCTCAGCCTGCTGCTCTGGCCGCCACATCTGCTGCCACAAATTGTGAACTTGGGGCACTTTCATCTGAGCTGAAGTCTGGAGAATATTATTTTTTGAACTAAGAATCTAGGTCCATGAGCATTTTCTTGCTTAATGCATAGTTTTCCGGAAGAGTTGCATGTATTTCTTTCCTTGCTCCTTGTGCTCCCTTTGACATTAAAATAAAACATAATAATTAAATGGACTGGAACACTTCAAATGATTTGATTGACAGGCACAATGACTGTTGACAGATGCAACGTGGAAAACTTTACTTTCTCTTTAAACTGTACTCAACTGGTTTTGCCTCATAGCCTCAGTCATGTGGATTTCTGTATTGGCAGATGGTCCAGATAATTCCACTCCAAGGTGACTAGTACCAGAGGATGTGACAGATTCATTAACACTTAAAGTTTAAATGCAAGTGTTGGTGGTCTTTTCAGTAACTAGATATGTTGTGCCTACTTCTCAGTGTAATTCTAGAATGACTAATCTAATCAGAATGTACATAAGTTTGGGAATTCCCAAGTTACCTTGATGGTTCATGGGGCCAAAATAATACTACATTTGAAATTAGTATTATTCTAAAAAATCCATGTAATGTAGTTACTCTTAGTGGCAAAGTATTAATGAGAAAATGCTCAGCTCAGTGTTTTGAGAGCAGAGAAATAACATGTGGAAATTTAGCAGATAATTAATTGCATTAGGCAGAAAAATTATATGCCTATAGACTAAGCACAGGGTCCAGTTTGGTCAGCTAAGAAATTAAAGCTAACAAAGGATTTTCTTTAGTTCCATAATGCTCTGTTCAGTCATCTGAGACCAACCAGACTCTTGCCTTCAGCGGCCCCTATGTAGTTGTGAAGAACCTGGGCTTGCCCTGCCTAGTCGGACCAATGTCAGCTTTGTTCAAATTCCCCTAAACGATCCTGATTACCCTGAAGCAGGAGGGTCCTGGACTCCCAGCTCCCAGTGTTCTTTGTGAAGGTTAGAACTATAAATCCTACACAGTCATTGTGATTTTATTCCCTTTTTCCTTATCTTTTCACTGCTTCCAATTAGCTCCAGAGCCAATCATTACTTCTTTCCACCTTTGTTCATGTTCTTACATTTCTTTCCTTCCCTCATAATTACTTGCCAATTACCCATTAAAATACGAACTTATCTAAGCTCCTCAAGAAGACTTTGCAAGAGTAACTTTGCTGCAAGGGGGCTTGCTGGAGGGATGGAGATGAGGGAACAGGTATGGCTCAGGCTTCCCTGCACAGTCCCCCAGCCTGTTACTCACCATGGGGATGGACATTTCACATGATGTACATCAATTACTTTGGCTTATTTATTAAAAATTAAAAAGTGTTTGACTTTTCGTTGCATTGTACGAATACACTTTCACATGCACTTGAGATTTAAAATTCCATGAGATAATGTATTTACTATAACTGTTTAGCCAGTTTAAAAACAAAACAAAGCAAAACAAAACAAAACAAAAAAAAAAACAACTGAAAGCAGACAAAATGAGCCACTTTTCCAAAAACGTGTTGAAAGTTAGTGCTTAAATCTGAGGTGGAGCCCAAAAGCGAAAATCCATGGGTCTGTTAAAATAATTTAAATGACCAGAGCACCTTGGCACTGCCTAGACATTAACTTTGGTAAATAGAAAGCATATAAAAAACAAGTAATTAAAACACCTTTTTGGGGCACCTGGCTGGCTCAATTGGGGGAACATCAGACTCCTGATCTCACAGCTGTTAGTTTCAGCACCAAGGTTGGGTGTAGGGATTACTTAAGAAATAGATAAATAAACTAAAAAGAAACAAAACAAAACAAAAACAGAATGTGTGTGTGGGGGAAAAGAGGTGAACTTGAAATAACACTCTTAACTATGGAGAACAAACTGGACTTTGCTGGAGGGGAGGTAGGTGGGGTGTGGGCTAAGTGGTTGATGGGCATTAAAGAGGGCACTTAGGATGAGCACTGGGTGTTGTGTGTAAGTGACCAATCACTAAATTCTACACCTGAAATTAACATTACACAATGTTAACTAACTGGAATTTAAATAAAAATTGGGACAAAAAAAGAACTTTAAAAAATAATAAAATTAGGGGTGCCTGGCTGGCTCAGTCATTAAGCATCTGCCTTCGGTTCAGGTCATGATCCCAGGGTCCTGGGATCGAGCCCTGCGTTGGGCTCTCTGCTCCACAGGAAGCCTGCTTCTCCCTCTCCCACTCCCCTGCTTGTGTTCCCTTTCTAGCTGTGTGTCTCTCTGTCAAATAAATAAATAAAATCTTTAAAAATAAAATAAAATAAAATAAAATAAAATAAAATAAAATAAAATAAAATAAGGGACATCTTGGTGGTGCAGTCAGATAAGTGTCCAATTCTCAGTTTCGGCTCAAGTCATGGCCTCAGGATCGTGAGATCGAGACCCATGTCAGGCTCCATGCTCAGCAGGGAAGCTGCTTGAGATTCTCTCTCTTCCTCTCCCTCTGCCCCTCCCCATGCTCATGCTATCTTTCTAGCTCTAAATTAAATTAAAGACATTTTCTTCTTGGATGTAACAATAAAATTGAACAATTGTATGTCCACAGATGTACTGTAACTGCATTACCTCATTTAATGCTCTCATCATCAACAAAGGGGATATTTTCCTACGTAATAAGTCTCAGAGAGGTTAAGTTGCTGAAGATCACATAGCTAGTGAGCTGGTGGATGAAGCTGGACTTTGCAGTTAGAACAAAATACTCACTCTCGTTTGTTCTACTCTGTTGCCATAGGGTACAGACAAGCCCAGCCTTAAGCTTAGTTCAACAGCACGAGTGATGAACTAAACTGCCCATTTTGTTCTGTTCCAGTATTGCTTGTGGGGCCTCTTTATTAATGAGAGGCTGTCCCAAGGTATGCAAAGCGACATCCGTCACCAGGGACATAGGGTGAGGGTATGGATGTTCAAGTTCATTCTGCCTTTCTGAATAACACATTCAAAATTAGGCTGTATGCATCACGGCCAACCATGTATGCATTCTTTAAATTTCATTTGTTGTATATTTTTTCAAAGATTTTATTTATTTATTTGACAGACAGAGATCACAAGTAGGCAGAGAGGCAGGCAGAGAGAGAGGAAGGGAAGCAGGCTCCCTGCTGAGCAGATAGCCCAATGTGGGGCTCGATCCCAGGACCCTGGGATCATGACCTGAGCCGAAGGCAGAGGCTTTAACCCACTGAGCCACCCAGGCACCCCTCATTGGTTATATTTTTACATTTTCTGATCCTTTAAACATTTATGCAATAGTAGGGACAGAATTCAAAACTTGAAGACAGCCACCACTCTCCAATGCTCTCCAGAGGGAACCAGTGCCATCAGTTCATGGTGTATTATCCCAGAAATATCCCCTATATATGTGGACATACAGGAATAAATACATTGTTTCGTACCGATGACTGTCTACTTGGAGATCATCCTGCAGCAATTCATGAATGAACTGCCTCATTCATTTTAGCAGCTGCTTTATATTACATCGCTTCCCTCTACCATGACTTGTTGAACTAGATCCATTTTGATAGGCATTTAAGGTGTTTCCAATAATTTGCTCTATCACAATCTGCTGCAGTGAACATTCTCATTCATACTTCTTTGCACACAAATGTCACAACATCTGCATGATGGATTGCCAAAAGTGGAATCACTGGGTCACAGAGCCTGCACATTTAAATTTTTAACAGATATTGCTAAAACTATCCTTCTCCCCACCCCAGATCCAACATGGAGTGTTTTTGACCTCGACTTTTTTGACTTTGATAATTTGAAAGATAGAAAATAACATTTCATTGTAGTTTTAATTTGTACTTATTTTAATATGAGTGAGATCAAGCATATTTTCTTTTTAAGTACTGTGTGTATGTTTAAGACTCTTTTGTGTTTCCTTTTCTGTGAACTCTGATTATACTCTTTTCCATTCTTCTAGAGGTTTAATGGTTTTTTTTCTTATCAATTTGTGGGAATATTTTCTATATTAATAAAGTGATTTCTTTGCCAAATGTGTTTCAAATACTTTTTCCCAGTGTGTAATTTGGCTTTGCTTTTGGTGTTGTGTTATGTGTCAGATTTTTATATGCATTATTACTAATCCTCAAGAACCCTGCGGGGGTGGGGAGTTTATCATTCTCATGGATGGTTGGGGAAACTGCAGATCAGAAAGGGTTAAAGACCTACTCAATACTATCTTATGAGTGAGTTAGTGGGGGCTGGAGAGACTGAGTACAGATCTCTGTGAACCGAGAGCTGATATTCTTCAAGCCATATCATACCATTCTCTGGAGGACATCGTCATCCTCACCATAACATAAAGCTAAGCAAATCCTCTAGGCTCATGTCACTTAGCTGGTGGGAATCGTGTGGTTTGGCCTTCAGTGACTGAGTTGTAAATTTCAATCTCATTGGCGGGACAGGTGCACAGTTAAGTGCATGGTCTGAAAGTGTATTTGTCTGATCCCTTCTCCAAATGTGATCTCACTTCTGGGCCTTTGCACAGGCTTTTTCTATGGCTTGGTTTGCATTCCCCTGTCCACATCTTGTCACCACTCAGTCCAGGTTCCTTTCTGGAAGCCTTCCATAACTGCATCAGAAGAAGCAAGTCTATGTCCTTCCTCCATTAGGGCACTAACTGGACCATGTTCTATTGCTCAGGATGGGGGGACCTTTCCACCCTGCTAGCCTCTAGGCTTCAGAGACAGGGACTGTGTCATGAAGATCACTGTGTCCCCATCTCCTGAAGTACGACCTGGCAGATCATAGACCTTCTGTGCCTCCTTGTAAAATGAATGAAGAGATGACTATATCACATGATAATTAAAACTGTAGGTCCTAGAGCTGAAGACCCCGAGTTTGAATCCTGTTTCCCCACTGAGGCGGAGGGCGACCACAGGTCAAGTTACCAAGTCCCTCAACTTCAAATTCTTTATTTCCAAAATGACTTTAAAAAATACACTGCCGGCTTCATATAATGAGCTCGAGGAATATGTTAGATAATCCTTGCTAGAGATCTGTGATGATAATGAGTAGAATGATTATTTTATTAGCCTGATACTCATTATCAGGAAGGAAAGTCAGAAGACCAAGGGTCTAATCACAGCTCTGCCCTAAACTGGCTTGTATGACTTTACTTCTTGGAGTCCCCTCTGTAACTTGGAGATGTTCAACCCACTGGCAAAAATCCCCAAGTCTGTGACCTAACTGCAAAGTGGCCTGACCCATGTTGAGCCCAGTCTGCTCTGCTTCCTTAGTCAATTTTTCCTAAATGGCCAGACCGCATCAGAGCCTGAGTCATAGCCCAAGTTCACTGTGTGGTAAAAGTAGTCTGTGACTAAAATATATGTATAGCTATATAATTATTAACCTGATACCTGATAATATTATTAAGTTAGTAAATTAAAAAATAAATTAATTAAATTTTAATGTCTGTAATACCCTATCAATACTCATAACTATAGCTGTACTATAGTGAAAAGTCCATGTCCGATGTGCAGATATCCAAGTCCTTTTTTTTTTAAAGATTTTATTTATTTATTTGACAGGCAGAGATCACAAGCAGGCAGAGAGGCAGGCAGAGAGAGAGGAGGAAGCAGGCTCCCTGCTGAGCAGAGCCCGATGTGGGGCTCCATCCCAGGACACTGAGATCATGACCTGAGCTAAAGGCAGAGGCTTTAACCCACTGAGCCACCCAGGCGCCCCAGATATCCAAGTCCTATTTCAAGCTAAATGATTTTGCTTATGTGGAGTGTAGGCTCAAGCATCTGCCATTTGAACCAGTCCCCTACCTGTTCTTCTGTGTTAGTGAGGACTACCGTCTTAGTTAGAATGCTTCTCCTTACTTCTGATGCCTGGGTAATTTCCTCCTACATTTAGCAATTGTATAGAAAGTATAACACTTTGGACTATTCAGGGGTTCTGCAGTCTGAGGGAAGAGCCAGTAGGAAATTGCACCATTCTGCATGATCTCTTACCCCTGCAGACCGGGGAAGATGCACTCCATGGGATGGGGCGGGCAACTGGGGAAGACAGCTTCTCTTCATCCAATCCGAATGGCTAGGTCATGTCAAACTAAGCTAATATAAATGTCAGTGTGCAGCTTTCACTGAGGAAGTCTGAGTTCGTTGTAATGCAGTTCATTTTCCTTCTTCCAGCTCTGTGGATGCTATCAGCCGATGTGTCTGACAAGCATTTCCTATGCCAAAAGAAAAGCCATCTCAGCAGTTTTGAGCGAGCCTTCCTGCGTGTGTGCGCACGTGTGCTGGTGGGAGTCACGTCACATTCTCACAGCCACGATGAGCCAGTCTCTGTGGGCCTCCCCAGACACCAAGCCCGAAGCCCCGGAGCTACCTCCAGGAGCCATCACCCTGGTTCGTAATGACCACTAGAGTATGGCGTTATATAGACATCCAGTGGAGGAATTAATTAGGGGGAACAGGAAGTCCCTCTAGGAACAGACTAAAGACTTAACACCTCCCTGGTGAATTCTCTGCCATTAGAGCAAGGAGGCAGCTCGGTGGGCTCAGTACAGCAGGAGCCTGCTTTACATAACAATGGCCCACCAGTTACACCTGGTGAAGTCTGCTGCGCTCCTGGGATGCCCTTGTCAGCTGTGGGTTATTTTCCACTGGAGAGGAACCAGATCGCAGGGCAGGATGAACTTTGGCTGATTTCTCTTTTCATTTGTCACTTGTTTTACTATTTCTTTTTTTTCTTTTCTTTTCTTTTTTTTTTTCTATTTTATGCCTTTAACCTTAACTTGGTGGCTTCCCAGAAAAAATAAGTGCCCGAGCCCGTCTCAGTGGTGAGCTACGGTGATTCTTCAGATACCCTTCCCGGGAGTCAGGCCACACACTCAGCTTGGCTTGTCAGATCCCCGTCTAGATAATTCCAATCAGTGACAACCAGGAGTGACTTAGGAGAGCATTCGTGAATCTGCCATCTTGCTCTTATTTCAAATACAGCCGCTCTCATCCAGCCCAAAGCTTGACCCATTCCATGGGAAGTGAAGGCAATTCTCTGGGCCTTTTGTGCCACTAAGGTCAACCCATTAACACGCTTTAGGATCCTATGTCATTACATGGTGTCATACAAATGTGCATTATTCAGCATCTTCCTACTGAGAGGAAGCAAGACAAGCAGATGGAATATAACTCAAGGGGAAAGGAAGGAAGGACGAAGAGAGGGAAGGGGGAAGAGCAAATCACGATGGAAATCCTACAACGTGTAAATTGTGGCAGTGTTACCACTGAGATTTGTGACTCTTTAAAAAATTACAGGGGTGGTTACCTTTGAGTAAAAACACCACAAATGTCTTCTGGAGAAAAATTTCGGTGGTATTAACATGGTTAAATTCAAAGGTGCTTGGGATCAAAATCTGGATAAGTTTGACAACCAGCTTATTGCTCACCTGTCTGACTTCAGTGAAGGCAAAGGTAGATCTGCACATGGGGATAAACACACACATACACACGCACACACACACATAGAGACTTATCACTCATTGCCTGCAGTGTATCTCCAGCATCCCTCGTGCCAACGCAAACCTTTAGCACGTCCCTAAAATCAGATTCTGGTGACTGAATGTGATGATAGTTGGGGGTGGGGGCACCATGCATGTTACTGATGCTTTATATCAAGCTGCCAGACAGCAGGCAGAACCAAAAGGTCTAAGTGCCCCTTTCATAGACCTCCCACACCCCAAAGGTGCCAGAAAAGCACACTTCTCTCATTGTTCAATGTGGTATTTCCAAAATCACAATGCATTCCAACTGCCCAGCATAGGCACATGGAGAAATCTTGGGACTCAGTCATTGACAGAGGGAAGAACATGAGACTTCTTCGGTTGTGACACGGAAGAAAGGATGGAAGATGGCAGAGGGGTCGGCAGGCAGGTGTGTGGGGTTCATGCCCATGTGCGCGGCTGGTTCCAGTGTGGCGGCTCAACAAAGATTTCTGGCTCTGTTCTTCACAATCACACTGAAAGTTCCACCAGAAGTTTCGACCGCCCCTCCTGTTCTACCCACCGGCTTCTCTCTCCACTCTAAATCTGCCAATTATTTCCTTTAAGTGTCAGCGGTACGGCAGACACACCGAGATATAACCTTTCCTCAAGTTGATGCTGTTAAACCATTACTTGAAACTGAAGTCACAGTTGACAACTGTGACTTCAGTCACTAATAACTACTTCAGAAGTGCGAGTGGTGTCTGGGCTCTTAATGCTGTGGCCCAGGGCTCCGGGAATGTCTTTACAGGTCATTTAGAACCATCCATCTGATCTGTAGCAAGATCAGTCAATCTTCCAGCCAAGTGCTTTCCTCTGTCTCCCCTTACCGCCAGGTCCTTTATTAGTCCTCTCAGGGCCATATTGAGGGATGATCTTAGGCAGCCGTCTTGACCACTTAGCTTGTAGAGATTTTGAGTTTAGGGCATCACCGCATGCTTGGGTCCTGAATTCTGTCACTTGCCCGGGAGGAATTACCCCCCCACACACACCCTGTCTTTTTCTCCTCTGTGGTTTTGCTGGGCTCTTACTTAAAAAGTCTTTTAACCAGCCCTGCATGCATGACATAGCAAATCTAAAAAATAGACCCGGCTGTCATAAGTCGTCTTGGTTTGGGAATGTTTATGGTCTTATTGGGAACATGGATTTAGAAGAGCTCTCATCGCATGCCTGTTGGCTTTAGGGGCATTTTGGAAGTTGGAATGGGCTTTTTTGTTTAGACTGATCTTGGTTTCTATGGTGGAGTGCAATGAGTACTGACAATCCCAGCTCACAGTTATCATCTATTGCTTTACCATTATTATCTCACTGAACGCACACACGAGTTAAGTCCCATCATTGCCCATTTCACAGATGAATATGTAATAGAGTGTTTGAGTGACCTGCCTAGCATCACCAGTTAGGAACCAGACCCAGGCACTTGACCCAGCCCCAGTCACAACCTAGTGTAGCTCTTCTCTCCCAATTAAGAGCAATCATCATTACTGTCCGAGCTGAAATACATATGATTATATACTGAATCATTACTGAAAAGTGACTGCCACTCTAAGAAATATGTAAGCCCATCCTTTGCGTGTCTATCAGCACCACCCTGCCATCCAGTGCAAATGCAGAGATAATACGTTAGAATCAGAGGATGCATTTTTGATGTGCTACGGGTGCCTGCCAAAAAGTAAGTGAATTAGAGAAGCAGACAGTGAGGCCAAGAGTATTGATATAGACAGGTGCCCTTATGTCTGTCTGTCTAATTTCCTCCTTCTGTCTTCTCACCTTCTCGAAAGGCTCCCTGCCTCCACGGCTCGCATCGAAGGGCAAAGCTCTGATTGTATTTAGGGAAAAATCCTCTTCTCTTAATGTAAGAGTAATGATGTTAGCGTCAGTGCTCAGGCTCCATTCCAAAGCAGGTAATTATGCTCTGCCTTTTTCAATTCCCTCTGCAGTTTCTCTTGAATCTATTTTTTCTCGACTTCCTGTCTTAAACTGTTGTACAGGGTTGCTGGGCTGCTGGTCAACATCTGCTTCCCCAAAGAACTACACTTTAGGCGTGAGTAAAATTATTTCTCTCTTTCATGCTACTCTGCTGAAAGGAACCTAATGAATGGCAGGTGCTGGTGTGCTCCTTTGATTTGGGTCAGGGGACGGCTTGCAGTTAGTCTGGGGTCACTTGAGTTTCTTGCCTGGAACAAAGTACACAAATGTTCTTTAAAAGAAAATGAGGCTTTATATTGGACAGGATGATTGACTGGCTACCCGCTGGTGGGTGTCAAGGCAGGCGCTGACCTCCTCAGCTGATGGGCTTGTCCCAAATGCCTGTAGAGGACATCCAGAGCCCCTCGTGCAGACAGCCTTCCCGAAACCACTGGAGTCCCAGGCCCACTGCTGGCCTTACTGACTTTTTGTGGCTCAGGCCTTGGCCTCTTGACTTGGTTTCCCAAGTTTTCCTCTCATGTGCTTTTCCCTTTCTCGGCAGAGTCATGCAAAGAAAAGAGGATCATGTCCAATTCCCCTGACATATTCACTTCTTACTGTTCCTTTGAGATACCGGCTTCTACAACAGCAACTTGCTCAGCCCACTCCCTAAACATCCTCAAGTCTTCTCATTTCCAGGGGTCCAAAATGACAACAGCCTCCCTCCCATCCAACATTTCCAATGTGTCCTTCTTCTTATGCACCCTTCCCAGCTCCCTAGCGTTTATCTATTTTGATCTCGATACACTTATTTTTAATTAACCAAAATAAAAATTAGCAAATAATGCTGGTCCTTGCCTTAACCATGACTGATAGGCCAAATGATCTATGGTAGAGTATCTTGGATTAACAACCAGGAGACTTCTGCAGGGAAACTCATTACCTAGTTCAGAAAAAAAAAAAGCACAGAGTGAAGAAAAAAAAAGGAACAACAACAACAAAAATCTTCTTCAGTGGGACATAAAAAGCCAGCAAAAATGCAATTATTTCATTTGCTATATACTATATATATACTTCTTATATATAAAGAAGAAAAAGAGCTCAGTTCTAATATTAAAAAATTTTGTAATATACCTGTCGACATTTTTTCAGCATAAGACTAGATGTCACTGGGCAACAGGTGATTTTCTAATAATTGCAATCTGGGGCATATCCTTTACAAGTGTACCTTCCAGGTGTATCTTAGATCTAAAACAAAGAAAAAAAATTGCAAAAGCCAAAAAAAGTCACAGGAAAGCCTCTAAAACAATTTGGTCTGTGGAATGACAATCTTTAGTACCAGCCATTTGTCTGGTAGATATTCGGCAATTACCACTTGCTGGCTCAAAAGGGGAAAAATGACTTTAACATACTAATAACTGTAGATATCTGGGGTACAAGCTGTCTATACCGTTAGGGAACAAAATTGAGCACCTTGCCTGGCACCAATGTCAACAGAGTAGAGAGTAATTGGCAAAGGAACCTCCCAACCCCCTTCATGGTGAGGAGGGTCAAGGTAAAAATGTATCATCCCAGGGATTTAAGTCAGGGCTGCTGGCTACTAAAAAGGGGGAGATGGGATAAATCAATGCATTTTTTGAAAGACACATTGGAAGACGGAATGCTCATCCCCTCGGGGGGAAAAACAAACAAACAAACAAACAAAAAACACCAAAAAAAAAAAAAATCCCACAAGCAAACAACCAACCAAAACTTCAGGCCTTGCATGTTTGGAAGTTGTTCTTCCCTGAAGTGGAAGGATTGGTGGAGGCCAGACCAGTTGCAAAGCCACACTCTTGCCTCTGCCTCATTTTGTCTATTTTGTCTTTTTTCACAGCTCTTTTACGTGCCTAAATCCGGGTTTAAAGGACGATGATTTTGTTTTCCAATGGTGTTCAGCAGCTGCTGCTCTTCTGAGGAGAAGCCCATTTCCCATTTTATATCTGCGAGATGCTGGCTGCTTTGGGCCCAGCCACGAAGGCAGCTGAGAAATGTCTCGCAGCCGCAAGCAGGGCATGGAGGACAAGGGGCCGTTCCCAGATGAGGCTGTTTCTTCAAATGGGGTCTGGAGATGGGGCCACCACAGAGCCAAGCGCAGCTCCTGCCTTCAAGGCCCATCAACTTGCCTTTGCCATTGAGAGCAGAGCTGTCACCCCAGCGAGGAGGGATTAGCTGTGAACTTCACAATCCATGGGGATTGTTGGTCTTTGTGTAGAGAGAAAGAATAATCCACCTGGAAAAAGTCCAGCCTTGGCTCATCCTGGAAGGAAGGACACCACACTTTGTGCTCCCGTGTGGCTTTCTGGCAAGCACGGAGTCACGACTGAGGCCTTCCAGTGTGGGCCTGCGTTGGATTCAAAACTAGAAACTCTTGACTTTCTCACTTCTTTTTAGGATCCAGGTGAGGCAACCTGAACCTGCATGTCTGTGAGCCTGGGGCTGAGGTAAAGCTAATGCCTTTGAGAAGAAGGTGCTTTCCAGCTCTCCACGGTTCCCATCTGACCTGCCCCATCCCCGGTCAACCACGGCCTGGTGTTTTCACGACAGAAATAACAGGAATCAACCTGGGACAGGGCTCACTCGTGGGCATTGTCTCACCCTTTGCTCTCAGAGAATGCTTTCTCTAGACCTTTGAACTCTGCCTTGTTGGGACATCGTTCTAGCAACCATCCATGAAAGTATGGAAGGGAAGGCCTAAGGAAGAAGGAGAAAAGTGTGAAGGGCACACTAATCACTCAGCAGGTAGGCAGCGATGTTGTTGCTTGGCGGTCACAAACTGCTCTCTTTCCACCCCAGCTGGCAAATTGTCATTGCCTTGAACTCTGAGAATCCCTACCCACCTCCAACCCACTCTGGCAGCCTTGGCCAGACCCCTGGGGACTGGTCATCACCTAACACAGCAGAGCCCTGCTCCAATATGGTAGCCAGGGTCAGTTCCGATTATCTGGAGGGTGAAAACTACTAGCTGCAAAATCCTTTGAGTGTCACCCGTATGGAAACATTAACGAAGTCGCCTGTTACCTGGAACAAGGAGGAGGTCTGAAGGCTTCTGCCTGCTTCTCCTCTTCTATCCCTGAGAGTTCTGCCACCCACTCCCTCCCGCCCTGTGCTTTCCTGGGACATCTTCCTTCCCAGAAGTTGCAGGCAGTTGCACAGCAGTGGGCTAAATTATTATGGAGATCTTAAGCTGTTGGATCATTACAAGCTCAAATTGATTACATCTGAGCTGGGGAATTTCAGGATGGGAGAAGATGGCTCTTCAGCATGGTTCAAGAATGCTGTGTTCAATACATGCAAGGCTTCTGTTGGCTACTTCACGTTGTGATTCCTGGTTTGTTCCTTTTGTTCCAGTACCATTAATTGCATCCAAAGTAATGCAGACCCCAGTTATCATTTACTTTCCCCCTTCTTTTAGGCCATTAAACACTTTTGGGGGGGGCATTTCATAAAGCTCTTCTAAGAAACATTTGTTTTCCTTTCCACTAACTAATTGCGGTTGTGTTTTCATGATGAAAAAACAATGCATTTAAAATGATCTGACAGAAATGAGCTAATTTGACTCGGAATGTGGGCATCTTTTCTCAATATACGTTAGCCTCTTCTTCTTGTTCTTTTAATCATCATGTGTGTGCTTCAGATCACACTTTGCTCCCAGCAGTTGCCATTTTAATCATTGTCACATTGACGATGTGGGTGTGCATTTGCGCAAACAAAGGTGCTAGGTTTGGAGTCCATAGATGCTAGATTAATTTTTGCCACTGATTAAACGGAGTGACCTAAGAAAAGTCACTTTATTTTTGCCTGAAGCTGCTCATTTAAGAATGAACAGGGTGGGACTAAAGGATCGTCTCAGCACCCTGCCTGCTTTGTGGTTCTAGGACCCACTGATGTCATTTTCTTCTTCTAATAGTCATAATAATTAGGGTGCACTGAGTGTTTTATATACATCATCCCACTCGAACCTCATGGCCACTCTAACAGGTAAGCAAAAATGAATACAGGATCCCCAACCAATTTTGAGCTGGAAAATTAAAAAAAAAAAAAAAGGAATTCATGAATTACCCTTCTGAATTACCCACTTCAATTTCAAAAATTAAATGTTGGTTTATGGAAGTCATTCTTTCTGCCTCCGTCACAGGTGTTCGCATCTGAATGTGTTGGCTGAGCTCGGCATCCTGGTGTGAAATGATAGTCACGCAGCTAGTTGTTAAACATATGTGCTTGTGTGTACACATAAATATGTACATAAACACAGTGGGAGATGGGGGGCACTCAAGCAGGAGGATGAATAGGAGGAGGAACAGAATCACCCATCAGCTTCGGGAAGGAGAGAAAGACATCTCACATTTATAAACTACCCAAGTGCGTGCTGTTCCTGCCACCTTAATTATTCTCACATCAATCCTCGGTGATGCACATATCAATTTACCCATTCTGCAGATGCAGAAACCTATCCTGAGAGGTTAGGTTTGGGTGGATTGGAAGGATCAAGTTCTTATTGATTAGAGTCAATATCCACACTCCAGTATGTCTTCCCCGTGTATCCTTCAAGTGAGTCATTCTTCAATTCACCCATTCACTCAACACATTATTTTAAATGATGCTCTTGATGCTTTAAAAAAAATATTTATTTGTTTTTATTTTAATTAATTAAGTATATTTTGAAAGAGAGAGAGAGAGACAGAGTGTGAGTAGGGGAAGGGCAGAAGGAGACGGAGATGTGGGACTTGAGCCTGATGTGGGACTTAAGCTCATGATCCTGAGATCATGACCTGAGCCAAAATCAAGAGTCAGATGCTTAACCCGACTGAGCCACCAAGGCTCCCCTCATTCAACACATTTTTACTGAACATTTAGCATGTGTCAGGCTCTGTGTTAGACAGTGAACACAACTCCTCATCAGAAAGGTCTCTCCCTTCCAGGGTTCACAAATCCGACATCCTGGAAATCTGTGGCTTCTATAAAGATGGAAGGTGGGAGGGATTAGAGATTAGGGAAGGGATGGGACCAGAAACGTGCTGGTAAATGTTTAACAACAGGTCGGGGGTGGAGAAGCCCTGATTGTAGTGCTTGGCAATTTCTGTGTATGAATACTTCCTCCAGATAATGCCTATAGGAATGACCACTTTGACATTACAGAATGTAGGGAAGAGATGTAGACAGTCTCCTGAGCTAGCTGAGCCAGCCTCCAGAATGCCAGTGGGTGGAGTGGGAAGGAAAACGACTGAAAGACTCTTCTGATAACTAAAAAAAAAAAAAAAATTGACTCTCTCAGGGACAGTAATATCTAACATTTGCAGAGTGCATTACGATTAACAACATACTTTTCTTGGTTCATTTGTCTTTTGTGATCCTCACGACCCCATGAAGAAGATATTTAGAAGATGGGGTAGCTAAGCCACACTGAGAAAGAATGAATACCTCATCCAACATTATACAGCTCAAAAGTGGTGGAAAGACAATCAAAAAACCAAGTCCTTTGCAACAACATGGGTGGACCCAGAGGGTATTGTACTAAGTGAAATATGTCAGACAGAAAAAGACAAATATTGTATGATTTCTCCTGCATCTAGCATCGAAGAAAACAAAAACAAATGAACAATCAAACAAACAAAACAGAAACAGACTTGTAAATGCAGAGGACAGATTGGTGGTTGCCAGAGGGGAGGTGGGGGGGGATGGGCAAAGTAGGTGAAGTGGATTAGGAGGTACACACTTCCATTTATAATTCAATTATAAGTCATGGGGACGAAAAGTATAGCATAGGGAAAACAGTCAGTAATATTGCAATAATGTTGCAGGGTGATAGATGCTAACTATACTTGGTGTAGCACACACTTAACATCATGGCACACCATGTGTAATGTATAGAATCATGAAAACACTACACTGCACACCTGAAATGAATATAACGTTGCATGTCAATTATACTTCAATTAAAAAAGTCCTTTACTGAACAACATTGGCTCAAAAAGAAATAGGTTACTACTTCATAAGAGCAGATTTTATATCTCTTTATATTCACTGGACTAGAGCATAATAATGAGACCAGTGCTAGACTCCTCTTCCAGTTTCTTTCACCCAGAATCAATGCATGCTTCTGAAGACCAGTGTATGCCCTTGGTTGCGTGGATGAGGGCAAAAGATGGTGAATATTACAGGACGAGCCCAGCTGTGCAACGCGCCAGAGACGTTGATGCATGAGTCACTCCCGTCATGTCCATATTCCAGAGACTGTACTCCTTGTACACAAGTGGTGCTCATCCTCAGGGGAAAAAAGCAATACCCCACAGTCATTAAAAAATGATGCCATTAAAGCAACTTAGCACAAGGCCGGAGGACAGTGAACAATCAACTCCTCCTGCCCCTACTGGCAAAGTGATGACAGTGGTCCTGCCTGGGGCTCAGAGGGGGCATTTTGTGAAATTAACATCTCCATATAGGCTTTTAATTTGGTGTTGTTGGCTGCCTCCTCTGAGCAGGACGAAGTCTGAGTGAACATAGAGTGCAAGCAGAGATTATTCATATCACAAATGAGGGAAAAGAGCAGCTTATTCTCAGGTCACATGACAGAAAGTAGGTGCTGGTAGATGTCGTCCATCAAGAAAGGGCAGCCAACATGTTTTAGATATTCACCATGGGCTGAGCAAGCTAGAGACTATGTGGGAGGCAAAGATGTATGAGCCCTGATTCTTCTCCCTCAAAGAAAAGGTCTAGAAAACTCAGCAATTCAGTAGGCTCTTTAAGGTCTGGATAGCTACCCATAGAAGAGTTCACTGTTATGGTAGACTCTGGATGCTAGCCCTGTGAATCACCATGTGATATCCATCCAGTGCCATCATCTAGCCCTTGTGATCCTGGAGAAACCACCCACAGTTCCTAGGGCTCCAGCCGCTCACCTGTGATGACTAATTTGAAGATTGAAGACTAATATGTACTGTATGTGGCAGACACTTCAGTGAATGGTGATCTTCTTGTTGCCATTGTCATTCAGGAATGGTGAGTGGTGAGGAAGGACTGATGGAACGCTATCAAACTGGAAGCAAGGAATTTTTTTTTTTTGGAAGCAAGGATTAAAAACAAACAAACTAACAACAAAACAGAACAAAACACATCAGTTTGTCCAGGCACCTTCCTTATTGAAATTCCATTCTTTTGCTTGGACAAGATCTTCAGTCCTGGAGTCAGCTTACCTGTGTCAGAAAATGGGCCATGCACTGAGAGCTGGGTTTGAAGAAGCCATGGCTCAGGTCTCCTAACTTTTCACATCTAAAAATATGCAGGAAAAATACAGCACGTGAAGTTGCTCTGAATCAGAGACACATGAGATTGGATCATTTCTCTTTTGAAAAAAATAAAATTATATTATCTTCTTTATGATCTCTAACTTTCCTATAAAGCAAATTTTTAATTTTCCAAATAATGTTTTCCTCTATATTAACCCAGTTGACACTCACAGCATCTTTGTGAAGTGAGTATAGCAGGTAGCGATTCATGTTCCTGTGTCACAGATAATAAAACAGAGATTAGGCAAGTATGGGTTTAACCATATATCTTGAGTTTGATTCTATAGCATCATTGTGTTTCATGATTAGATTCACATATTTCCTCCAGAAAACTGGGTCTACATGTTATTATTATTGTTACTTTGTGCAATTTGTTCAGATTTATTTACTTATTTTAGAGAGAGAGAGAGAACACGCATGCATGAGCATGAGCAAAGGTGAGGGTCAAAGGAAGAGGAAGACAAAGAATCCTCAGGCAGTCTCCCCATTGAGTGCAGAGCCCAACACAGGGCTCAATCTCAGGACACTGAGATCAGGGCCTGAACCAAAATCAAGAGTTTAACACTTAACTGACAGAGCCACTCAGGTGCTCCTACCTTACCAATTCTTAACATATCTTGGCAAATATACTAGTACTAAAAATGTGTTTTTCCATTAAAATAATTACATAATGTATTAAATATTGACCTGTTCTTTTTAAAAAAAGAGAATCTGATACATCTAGTACTTCCTTCTTAAAATCCCTATGATTTCTAAAATTGAAACACTTCCACAGCAGCAAGGAATATAGCTGTAGTTTCTGATACTCATTTGACATTAAATAAACATATTCTTGTTTAGCGAAAGAATAAAGATATAGTTAAATATAAATAGAGTTATTAAATAGATTTCAGAACAATTACTCTTTTGCTTTTTGGTATATATTTGAGTTAATATGAGCATTCATCAATTGCACCACATTTTTAAATGAAATTGGTATCTGTTGCCCACATGGGAGCAGAATTTCTAGGTCAATAGGCCTTTAAATGTCATGAATTGTAATATATACGGCCGATGACACTTGTCAAAGGCTCAGTGATCAATTCAAATACAAATCTGACCTGAGGACTGAAAGAATCCGAATCAAATCGATGTACGAGATAAAGTCCAGGTTTAGCGCGGTGACATGTTTAGCGACACTTTCATGGGATAATGCCTCCCACCATCCCCTGGGGTTGACATTCCCAGGCCTCGTCATTTCTCATGACTGTGGTTGGATCATGTCTATCTTCCTAGCACTGTGTTCATTAGGCTTTCAATTAGGCAGCAGCGCAGAGTAAAAGGAAGAGGAAACAGCCGACATGACCCGCTTCCTTTAAATTTCTGTGACGTATGTCTTATGATACGATTTTTCACACAAAGGGGCATCAGATGCCAGTGGAGACCCAGCAGTGAGTAAGCTACAGAAGCAAATCCCAAGCACATTCATGAGCAAAATGAGTCAAGGCAGATACAGAGAAGCAATTCTCGTGGGGCTGCAGTCCCTGAGACCGCCTTTGTAGGTGATATTTTAGGTCACGGCAGACGAGCCTTCTAGAACGATGCGAGCCTCTGCACCACAGGGCCATCTTTTCAGAATGATGATAACTATCTTCAGGGAGTATTTGCCGTCATATGCTTAATGATACTTGTATTCATTATCCCATTATCTCAAGCAGACTCTCTCCTTTAGGTGTTAGTATTTCTATTTCAAAAATTAAGAAAGTAAAGCCTGAGGTCGCATGACCAGGAAAGCTGTGTTGTGAAAGCTGTCTGACTCCACACTTTTAACCCTGGCACCCTCTCTTTTGATCCACTGCTGTACACTCCAGAGCCCTTTACACAGTAAAACTCAGAGGATTGGATTGGGTACCAATGAATGAGATTGGAAAGTTTCCTCTGTCATCAGAATCTAACAAGGCTACAAAGTTAATCAGCAGGAAGAACTTCCAAGGAACTATCTTAAATCTACAGGACTCAGGCTTGAAGAATAGCTCTCCTCTCTCATTCATCTATCTCCTGATGAATTTAGAAAGAAGCATTTGATGCCTCCTCTGTGCCAGATCTGCTCACGTGTCTGGACATAACAGTGGCAAATGCAACAGTCAGGGTCTCTGTGTTCGTACTGTTAAATGTCAGTGGGGAAGATGGCAGTTGGTGTTAAGAGCTCTAAAGGAAATAATCAGAGCTCTGAAATAGAGATTTAGCCAGTGAGGTGTTTTTAGGTAGGATATTCAAGGAAGACTTCTTTGAGGTGCCATTGGAGTTGAGGCCCAAACAAGAAAGGACCAGGCATGAGAAGAGCTGAGATAAGCTTTCCAAATAGAGGGGAAAACAGTATGTGAAAATGTCCTGAGGCAGAAACAACTTGGGTGTGATCCAAGACTAGAAAAATCCAAGTGGCTGACATGAACCCAGAGAGGAATTATGCAATACACAGAGAATTTGAGAGACAGGAGGGACCAAATCAGGCAGGACCTCCTGCATCAGGAGTCCAGAGTGTACTCTGAGTGTAGTGAAAATCTCTGAAAGATTTTAAGGAAGAAAATGACAGGATCAGATATGTAGGTTATTGACAGAGATGTGATCACCTAAGGAGACAACATAGATTTAAATAAACAAATAGTTGCCTACCTACCTAGCTGCAGCCATCAAGAAATCATCAATCAGTTAGTCAGTCAAATCAAGGACACAGCACTAGAGATGACCCCAAAATAAAGACATTTTCAGACATTACATTTGTTTGTAAGGTAAACAAACAAAAAAGGGGGAAATGTTGGCCAATGAAGAAAGAGGATCCTGAATAGAGCCGCCAAGTGACTTTATCGAAAAGGACACTGGAGAAATAAGCAATGATCAGTGTCAGAAATGAAGAGGCACACTCCGTGAAGGAATTTTCTAGAATGTCTGCGCAATGTAGACTGCTCTTTATGGGGAAGCAAGTAACCAGAGAAATTCAAAGTCCATGAAAGTTCTGTAAGAGAGGAGGACATAAGATTGTCCCGAAAAGCAATTTTATCACTTTTCAGGGTCTCTTACGGACAGACCGTCATATGAGTTTTATTTGTATTTCCAGCTTACTTCAGTTCCTCTGCAAACAAATTGTTAAGCTTTTGCATTGCTCTGGGTGTTATGCATCATCTTTTGCTTCAGTGGGGGAAGATATGACATACCGTTATTAATTAGATCCCTAGTGTTCCTAAACAAGTCTTCCCTTCATCTGTACAGTTTGTGTGCAGGCTTTCTGCATCTCCCTGGGATGGTCCCTGCGCATTGACGGTGGTTCACGTGGCCCCAACTCTGGGCCAATCAACGTGCAGTTGCCCTTAGGAGGATGTAGTGTCGCGTTGCTATGGGGCTCCACCAGGAAGGGCCCCTGCCGGAGGAGCATGGGTTTAGGTTGCCTCTCGGAAGGCCCCCCAACAATGTCAGGGAAAGTGGATGTGGTGATAATGGGATGAGGGTGGGAGTGCAGGAGGGGGTTCTCAGATGACAGGTTGCTGAATCCGGAACCCTGACACTTGTGAAGTACTCTGTCAGGAACATTAAGTATCCAAAAGTGATAAAGCTTCAATTTGCTAGTCCATTAGACTAATTACTGCAATAATTAAGTAACTACTTGATTAGAACTAATGGGTACCTAATTATCCAGGAGAAAAGTATCAGGTGGCAATTATCAGGTGGCAATTAATAGACTGGAGTTAATGTCTTAGCACTGTCTTTGTATGAATTCATAAGCAAGGTAAAGAAAACAAACAATAACTTATTAATATTTATTGGTGCCACAGTGTTTTTCAGCTTGTTTCATTTACACAGAACCAATTAGTGGAAAGCCCATTAGAGTAGCAGGATATAAAGGGACTGAAGTGGAGTTAGCTTTTTAAAGGTACAGGATCTCATTAGCAATAACGACTAACATTTAACCAGAATCAACCTGTGATTTTTAGCTCCATTGCCGTAAATCTATTGAAAGGGGATCACAGGTGAAAAATCAAGAGTCCTGATAAAATCTGTGGGAAATCGGCTAATATATTGAACTCACGGGCCTTATTAAAGATTTTTTTCTTGGTTCACTGGAAGCCTCTCATCTGTTTTTCCCCCTGGTACTTTTAAATGGCTGCAGAGAGAGATGGATGGAAAGAGATGTAACTTATTACAAAATAAACTTCTCTTATGAACACATATCACACCGAAGCCTTGGGTGTCTCACGGAAGGAAAGGTTATCTCTCCAGCCCAGTGGTGGTTGAGCGCTGATGAAGAAGGCCCGCTACTAATATCGGGAAAGATTTGTTATAAAAATAAGACGTTAGAGCAAGACTTCCAGCCACGGCTGTGTTGTTCTAGGAGGGGGAGAGCTCGGCCTGTGCGAAACCACTTCGCTAGAAAGCATCAAGCACAGTTTGAAATGCATCACTCAAGTTTAGAGGAGAAACACAGGTCAGCTATTTATTTATTTATTCTTTAATTCAGGAAAACACATGCTACAAGGTTGTAAGGCTTCTGGGCAAACACGGGAACAGGAACAGAACCGCATTATCACGAGAGTGAAAAACGTTCTCCCCCGAACATTTTGAATCAAACATTCCCACTGTGTAATGAAAATACGAGCTGCCTGCTCATTACTTCTCTTTCCTTAGTTCAATGAAGTCTTTTTTCGAGACAACTACTTTTAAAAATTCAGGAGAGGTTCGGACCTGTGTTAAATTTATTAACATTTTAAAAGTCACATAATTAACCCTAGTGTAGAGGAAAATCCCATCTACTTTTATTTCCCTGCCCAGTATAAATAATTGAAATGGGTTTTAATCATATTTTTGGGGAAAAAATAACAATCACCTTACATTAGAATATGTACAATGACAAATGGAGATAAATCTAAAATTTATAGAAAGGGGGCATTTGCATAAACTGCAGAATCCAAACATATAGGACATTAAGAGTAACAATTGTTGGAAAGGGCATGAAAAATTCAACTTCGGTTTCACGAGAGGAGCCTGGATTCCTAACATGATTAAGATAATACATCACACGGCCCTCTCTTATTAAAGGCATAATTGTTGTTAGAACCAGAAGTGGCGTTAATGCTGGTCTCGTTTTATATTCGGGCAAACACGAGGAGAAGGGAACTTGGAGACGCTTTGCTTGTGGTGATCCATAGGCATTTTATTAATGTTTGAATAATAACCGCCTAGAGGGCCCGTTATAAATTAAAGGGACGGATTGAGATATAAATTTTTATGAGGACTAGTTATACATTTCCATTATGTGTTTAAAAATGAAGGAATTACTGTGAGCACTGCAGTACTCACATTTATTTGAGGTGATTTGCACGGGAGGGCTGGCGGATGAGAGCCGCTGCGTGGCAGCAGTAAGAAAGATGTATCTGTCCCTTTGAACAGATACATCATATGTCATGCATGAACTCTGTTCTACCAGAGACGCTCCTCCGCTGCCGAATCTGCATGATTATTTCTCTGACAATAGCAGGTGATAGTCTAGTGCGAGGTTCAGGCCACTTAAGCCAATCCTGGAGGACGTGGCTATGATCTCCCTGCTAATGCAATACAAGAAGTCAGTGATGGCTGGGAAGCAGTTCTGATTCCTCTCCTTGCTCCTGATTCCTCTCCTTACTGTCTTGGGTTGTACAAGCAACCCAAATGCCTTTGGAGAGTAGAGATCCAACAGAGTGACCATCATCCTTCTTTCTGCACTTCTTCTGATCGGGCCTCTCCACATCTTCCTCAGTGTTATAGATCTGTTGGGTCTACGTATCTCCACTGATTATGAGTTATAACCCCAAAGGTTCAGGAAGACCCCTGGCAAGCTTGCTCCCATGCGTATGAGCTCACAGATAGACAGAGTCTTATGGGTGTAACCCAAGCCCTAAGAATGTGAATGCACAGTGTAAAATACTGTTCTCCTTGTCGCCTGTAGCTGCACACAAACTCTGAAGTCAGGTAGGTTCAAGGTGGCACCCCAGCCAGAATGCTCACCAGATGGTGATTTCAACAAGCTATTTAATGGGTAATCCTTAGTTCCCTCATGTGGAGAGTAAAAAGCTTATAGAGTTATTCGGTAAGATTAAATGTCATTTACTATAAGGTCCCTGGTACACAATAGAATGTTAATAACTGGGTATTAGTTTGTTAGGGCTGCCATAATAAAGTACCACAGTCACCTATGACTTAGCAGAAATTTATTAATTATCTCAAGTCCTGGGAGCTAGAGTTCCAAGATGGGGGTGTCTGTAGGGCTGATTCCTTCCGAGGCTGTGGGGAAGAATCTGTTCTAGGTCTTTCTCCTTGGCTTGGAGCTGGTTGGCTTCTTCTTGTGTCTCTTCCCATCGTCTTCCTTGTAGGTATATCTCTCTGCCCAATTTTCCTTTTTTGTAAGGGTGCAGGTCACATTGCATTAGGACCCATCTGAAGGACTTCATTTTAACTGGGTCATCTCTCTAAAGATTTGGAGAAATTAGGTCAGATGAACTTATTTGGAGAAATAAGGTCAGATTCTGAGGTGCTGAGGGTTAGGATTTTTAATATATGAATTTGGGTGGGGACCCAAGTTTTGATGAACAAAGATAAGAGTCAATGTATAAAGAAGAAAGCAATCACAATGATGTCATGATAATAGTTTGCTTTCAAACATAGAGTTCATTCTCAAGTTGCCATGCCCCATGTCCCCAGCCTCATGTAGCAATCCAGATAAGATGCTCAAACTTTCCACATTGCTTAAGGTCACTGACTTCCTCTAGCAATATGACAAGAATATTGTGATTATTTTTTGTTGTTGCAAATTCACATGAGCCAAACCCAGGTGTCTGAGGCAATTCCCGGCTGATGACTCCAGGTGCTGGGTGATCCAGCACCTTCCACCAGTATTTGTGTCCAGTTCATCTGTGGGAGTCCCCAGTGAAAACGATCATCACTTGGATGATTATAATGATGACCAAATAAAAGAAGCATGTAGAAGAAAATCAGAGCTCTTGTTGTGCTGATTTTAAAATAGACTTCAAATGCATCTTTTCAAAATCCAGAAAACTCCCTAATGATAGGGCTATTTGAATTTAAATTCCAGACCACCAGCTCTTCTTCTCCAGCATGCTGCTATTTACCAATTTTAGCAATAATGTTAAATGACTACATGAAGGTCTTCCTTTTGTCGCGGAATGTGTTAGATGAAGGCTTGACGAGCGGTGGCATGTCCTCTAAGTGTGTGTTTCCCAGCCGTCCCTTCCCAGGGGTAATCAATAGCTCAGGTACTCTTTCCTCTGACCCCTATGACTTTATCTCTAGATGGTTCTTATGAAGATACAATATGAAAAGTTCCTCACTTCCCATGTTATGATTATATTATGATTCCAGTTATGAATATGTTAGGATTATTTTCATATCCAGAGTTGAAAAGAAAAGGCCTCACAGGAAACCATGTCCCTTCAACCCTCCTTCTCTCATCTCAAACTTCAGGTTTTGTTCTTTTTTTTTTAAATTTATGTATTTGTCAGAGAGAGAGGGAGAGTGAGCGAGCGAGCACAGGCAGACAGAGTGACAGGCAGAGGCAGAGGGAGAAGCAGGCTCCCTGCCGAGCAAGGAGCCCGATGTGGGACTCGATCCCAGGATGCTGGGATCATGACCTGAGCCGAAGGCAGCCGCCCAACCAACTGAGCCACCCAGGCGTCCCGTCAAACTTCAGGTTTTAATTCACAGGAGAACTGAGTGACAACAGCCATGAATAGACTTTTACATGGTGTGATTACCAGGGCTCCTTGGAATTATGCCTTTGACAGCGTCCGTAGTGGTGTTCACTTGTGGGGTGAGTGCAGAGAGAGAAGTCTGAGGGTCAAACACACCTCCATGTTCGACACCTGAAGTTCTTGGGCTGCGGTTGCTGGTCTCAAAGGGGACATTGGGGCTTCTGTGGTTTTATAGTGTGGGCTACCTACTAGGAATAGGGACAGGAACTGCCTAGACAGAGGGGCCATTATTTCTGAAATGTCAGTGCCGAATCATCTCTCTCTCTCTCTCTCTCTCTCACACACACACACACACACAGACACACACACACACACAGTGGTCCCATGCTAACCGTGCCATGTGACAAAGGAGAGGAAAGTCCATTGTCAGCTGATGTGGTGGCTGGACCTTTGGATGGCTATAGACTGGGAGCAGGGCCCATTCACCAGACCTCTGACACAGATTACCTTAGGATAGTCTCATAAACCAAGGGTTCTGGCACCACAGGTAGGAGAGTGCGGGGCCGGAGTATATTATCTGCCAAAGTTTGTGTGTAGAGATGATTGAGGGCTCAGAAGAGGGGGAGATGAGAGTTTGAGCATGGGTGTGATTGAATGCACTTAACCTCCTGGCTGCTGGAATTTGCATGAATATAGCTGTGTCTACAGGCTCTCTATCCATCCGGGGTATCACATATACACGTGTAACTCTATCACCTATGCGTATATATTTGGGCTTTGGCGATAGATCTTGCAGCACTGGGTTTCTTTGTTCTTGTCTGGAAATAATGCCAGAGGAGGTCTTGTCATTCCTCCATCCTCTTATCTTCTCATATTGCTGGGATTTTCTAGATGTCAAAGGGGGCAAAAATGACACATAATGTGATGAGAAAAGAAATGATATAATGTTCAGGATTTTTTTTTTTTTCCCTTAAAAGAGTTTGATTTCACTTCAGCTGGGGTGAGAGTTCAGTTTGGTTCTTATTTTATCTACACCATTTGTCCATCCCTCCTGAGAATCTCTACTCCCCAATTCCCTCTATCATTCTGTTTGCGTTCAGTTCCATCTTTCTCATTCCTGTATAATGCAGCTATATTATGAAGTGGCCTGGACCTGGCCCAGCATTTAAAACATGGCCTGTCTCATATTCTGTGCCCTGCTGGAAGAAATCCATTTGGTTCTTTCTTGTTCAATACTTCCAAATCCATTGCCCAAATTCCAAGCTTTGCTCTTTTATTCTTGCTGCAGCAAGAGATGAAGCACATTTTTTAAAGCCGAGTTCTCTGGTCCCATCGATATTTTTCTCCGCTTTTCTGCTTAGTTACCCATTATTTTAATCATCCACCTAAGGAGAGGAAGGGCCTCTGTAGCAAGGTTAGGGAGAGGTTAGAGTTAAAATGGATATGAAATAAAAGGTTAATTCCCCTACGGTTCTCCATAGTTTGAATGAATAGCCGAAAATTTTATAGAAAATAAAAAGAACACTATTATTAGCCTAAAAATGAGACCTAAAATACCTCAAATTCAGGAATCAGGCTTCTTTTCATCTATGAAAATAATGCAAAAAAAGGGAAAAGAAATTTATTTGACATATTTTTCCAACTGTGGTACTATGGGTGTATCTGGGTGTATCCCAGAGTCTTGCTTCCCTTTGTGAATGAGAGATTCGGTGATGTGTGTCCGAGATAAGAAAGTACCTATAACCATTTGACCTCACTGGTCCCCTCCCCTTAACCAAAAGACCCAGCCAGGAACCAAGCTGGGGAAAAGAGGTCAAGAATCATGTACTTATTGTAGTTACTTGCTTTAACAAGTCATGCTGTTAATTCAGAAAGTTTAATCCTACACCACCCTTGTCTACACAGCATTCTAGCACTTAACTTCCTTTTGGGGAGTGAATGGGGCCCTGGGGAAAGAACCAACCTCAGTATTTCTGCTATGCCCTCCATAGAAGCTCAAAAGCATTTTTCCCTGAATAGATCACTTAATCTCCTTGTACCACAGCATCCTCTCTTGTGAGATGGAGGTCATCATACCAGCATATTTCAAGGGGTTATTGAGAAAAACTATCTGGCTCGCCATTATAAAGCATTTTACAAATACGAAGTGCTTTATATAGTCTAAATAATTCGTGAAAGCATAAAATTTTATACAGTTATCAAGTGTAATCATTTTGGCCTTTCTATTTCTCTGGGCATTTATTGTCCCACCCCCACCCCCTCTAGCTTTTCCTTCTACCTTATTATGTAGAGAAATACAATTTCTCTCCTCCCTCATGACTAAGGGTTTGAGAGAGTCTTCAGGGCAGGAGAGGAAACTTTTCGATTACTTGTCAGTTCAAGTGCAAAGGTTTTCAACTAGAGAATTGTTACCAACATGTGAATCTGAATGGTTTCTAGAGATATGGGATATTAAAATAAGAAATTAGATTTTTAAAAGATGCAGAAAGTATACTTCTTAGAAACTAAAACAGCTGGCAAGGAGAGTCTGTTATTGTTGTCATGTAAGGCCAAGGTGTAAATATTTGCTTATCTATACCAACTGGTGGTTGAGAACATATGATATGCCACATGCAATATGAACTTAAAAAAAATATTTGGCAACAGCACTGAGGACTCTATGCCTTCATTTCATAGATAATGGACCTGCCCAAAGTCCCACAGTGAAGAGAAGAAAACGCAGTTTCTCTGAACGCAAAGCCTATGTTCTGTTTTCCACACATGCTTCTTTCCGTTATCCACTCCCTATGGAGTAATACAGACAAAGTAGCATGACCCCAATGGTCTACACAGACTTCAGATTTCAATTTTGTACTGTGGGGGCATGTGTCAGCTCACTGGCTTGTTGACCTCTGCTCAGATGACCATCTTTTGCATAAGGACACAGAGCATTGAAAGCAGATATTCTTACTTGTAACCATTCAAAGTATGACCTCCAGAACCCCTTGGCAGTAGTAATTGTTGGCTCTGTGAACTGCCTTTTAGAAGATGACTAAAAACAGAGGACTGTATAAGGAAAGCATGCTTGCTGAGCGACTGACATAACTCCTCTTGTTGCGATAGTTACAGAAACAGAAGGAATTTTACTAGATAGAATCATAACATTTTTATAATTGGGATGAGTTTGGCTAAGGGCCCTGGTGGGACTGATAAGCTAAAAGAGATATTTATTTAGGGATTCAGTGATCTCTAAAAGCACTGTAAACCTTTCTGCCTGTTACAGCTAATGTGGACTCATTGCATAGGGCAAGGGAAAGTTGAGCTACTGGAAGAGTAAAAGCTGTTTAGAAGTCTCAGCTTTAAAACCATATAATCAGACTATGTACATATGCATAAACATGGAATGGAGAGTCTAGAGAAGAATGCCCATGGTTAGGATATTTTATTTATTCCAACATGTTGAAATTTGCACTAAATCTCCAATTATTTGAAGATCTTTTATATATATATTTATTATGTATGATTTTTATATTTATAAATATTATAAATATATGTATATGCACACATACATATACATATATTTGTATACATATCTAGAGTATATATGCACATATGTATACATGCATATATATACATACATATAAAATATATAAGTACATATTATATTTACCCAATTGAAGTCTCAGCTGCTCTGTGTTAAACAAATATAACATGCACTACCTGGGATTATTTTCATGTCATTAGAGGAAACTATTTATTGGTAAGGATATTTCTTTCATTTCTTAAGATATCAAATAACCTTGGGAAATCGATCCTATTTCTTTTATCAGTAAATATCACCATCGGTCTATGAAGTGATGGTTGAACCTGGATGTCTGCTATGGAAATCCAAGGTTTTCAATTTCTTATAGTCCCTAATAGCATTAATCAAGGCAACACAACTTACTTAAAAGGGACACATGATTAATCTCGACAATAGTAATGTAAACAGAACTCTAATTCACGAATTGGCGATTACCACACCCCCAACCCCACCACCATTAGGGTATTCGCTCTTTGTTTGGGATTTACCCTGTGCCATGTACATATTATAAGAACAAAAGAGAGTTCTTTATCTTTAAAAATATCCATTCAGTTCAGCTTACAGAACAGGGGAAAAATTGCTATATTTATCAAGGTTGATTTTGTTTTCCAAGTCTCTAATTCGAAACTGAAGAATGCAAGACTACATACATCAGGTGTTTCTAGCAAAATAGCAGCAGCAGCAGCAAATCATAGACATTTGTCATTCCTTAGAGCTGTCTGACAGTTCTGACAATTCATTAGGCTGAGCTGCAAAGAGGTTTAGAAAGCAAAGAAGGGATCGCAGGTAGGAGAGTTGCTTTTGCATGATCCAGTAATGGCTGATTTGTATCATTCTGGGTGATGGATACACTGTTCAGATTAAACTCAGCAGGGTTTTCTCTTCTCTCTCTCTTTCCATGATTTCTCACTACCCTCAGCTTCCTTCCTCTGGAAACCCCCTGGGACACTGAGCACAGGTTGTACCCTCAGTAGCATTTCATCCTTAAAGGTGTGTTCACACATATATCAAGGAAATGCTCCTTTCCAAAAGAAGCTGCTTAGGAGGTGGAGGGAACCAGCAAGACACAGGATGATAAAACCATGCCTTGCTTCCCAATATCTACCTGCCCTATGAGTCTTCCTCCTCCTCACCCTGTGTCTATCAAAGTATCTATGCATCCAAAGTTCTCATCCCTAACACATGACTCTCTAACTTGTGAGAAATTGATCCTGCCTCCAGCCCACCAAAATGGAAACACACTTCTTTATAAATGGGTATGAAATATCCTAATTTTGTGTTCATCTCGTGGGGTAGTATTGACGGTTCATCTCAAGCATTATCTTTTCTGTAACCCTTTATATACCCAAGTTAAGAAACTTCTCATTTTTAATTTTGACAAACAGAAGCTGTGGTGAATAAGCGTTTATATGACTCACTCCTCCTACTTGAGGTCTGCATCATAGTATATCAAAATACTTCTGGACTTTTGTTACTGGCAGCTGCAATGTGGATTACCCAACTGAAGAAGGTAAATTGGCACTTATTAAGGTCAACTCTTTGTGCAATGCCTTGAGGGATATAGAGGGAATAAAGATACAGGCTATATCGCTAATTTTGACACTTATATCAAAATTTAAGCTAATTGAAATAAAAAGAAAAAAAATGAAACATATCCAAACTACACGTTAGACTACATTCTTTAATGAAGATGCTTATTTTCAAACATTAATCACTTTCTAAGCACGTAGAAATCTCTCAGTAACTAGAGTTATCCTAGGGAAAAAGGGACTCAAGGTGCCTGTTCTTTCAGACCTAATAGATAACATGGAGACAGTCCATTGGTAAGTAAAATGATAATTACATAAAAATTGTACATTGAGATTATTGTGGCTAAGTGAATCAACTAATAGTAAATATATACAAGGCAAAAAGATAAACAAAAACAAAAAAAATAAAATGGTGTTTTGGACTAAATATTTGTGTCCTTCCAAAATTCATTTGAAGCCTTATCTCCAAAGTGATAGTACTTGAAGTGAGGCACTTAGGTGGGAACTCAAGTTCCCACACGAGAGTGGGAACTTCATGATAAATTTAGTGTCCTTAGAATAGGGAAAAGGCAAAGAAAAAAAAAAAAGGAAGACAAGAAAGGCCATGTGAACACCCAGGAAGAAGGTGGTCAGTAAGCCAGGAGGAAAGTTCTTGATAGAACTGAATTAGAGGATCCAAACCTCAATCTTGGAACTTTCCAGCTTCCAGAACTTTGAAAAATAAATGTCTGCTGTTTAAAACACCCACCCTGTGATATTTTGCTATAGCAACCAAAGTTGACTAAGATAGGTGGGGTTTCTGGCTCACATAAGGTCGGGGAAGGTCTTCTTTGAGGAAATAATGCCTGAGATGAGAATAGGAATGCGTCTACCATGACACAACTAGGGAGACTTAACTTCCAATTTGTCATGTTTTCTGAGGAAAAAATAAAATGGAGGCACGCATGACTTGAATGAGATGAGCTAAAAGACTAGAGAAGAAGCTTTCTGACTGTAGGAGTTTTGTTTTGTTCACAACTGCATTCTCCATGCTAGAAAAATACATGGCACAAATTATGTCCATAATGAAGATGTTTTGCTAAGGAAAAATAAATGAAGGTAAGAATGGTACAAGATGGCATTTGAGAAGTTGATGGGAGTCACATTACATAGGCTATTGTAGGGAGTAATCTTTGTAAGGAATTTCTGTTTTATTCTGAATAGGAAGGCTTCAAGGAGAGGAGTGACACAGTTTAATTTATATTTGTATAGGCTCACAGGTTGGAGTCTAGGTGTCCTGCCAGCTGCCATGACTGAAAGGTGAAAGGTCCATAGTGATCTGCCTCTTCACAGAATTTCCCTCAGCTGATTGGCACTGCCTCCTTGGAAAGTTATGCAACCCTCTCCAGAGTGTTCCAAAGATGATGACTGAGTGGTAATAGGCACACAAGTCCAGTCCTCTTGCCTTAAGGGGTACAACTCTACATTGGAATTTATACTCCAGAGAACCCAGGTAAGACATTATTCAAGACCATGTTCTTGCATGGTTCTTTGCCTTTCACCAACTTGCTTCATCCTCTACTTTGTAGCTTTTTTTTCTTTTATATAAAGAGTTATTTACTCAGTTGATTACCTGCATCCAAATCCCTATCTCAGGTTCTGAGTCTGAAACCTGACCTAAGTTAATTCGTGTGGGAAAAACAAATCACAGGGCAAAGATAGCTCCAAAGACACCGTCTGCCATATAAAGCCAAACCAGAATTCAAGAAGGTGATAATGGACTTCAAGGTAAGGAAACTGTCAGTCAGTATAGGTAAGCTTAATCAAGGGTGAATTTTATGATTAGAAATTAAATAGGAAGGATTTTGAGTACCAATAAACACTATTCATCTATAAATTTTTTAAAAAGAAATTCAATCATTATTTCACCTTAACTCACTATTTGGAAAAGGGGAAGTGAAAGGAGGAGGAAAAGAGAAGCAGCAGAAACACATGTGTGCACGTGCATGTGTGTGTGTGTGTATGTGTGTGTGTTTGGAAAAATGGAAGCTGTTAGGCAAATATGATGCTTAAGGGGTCCAGGCTGCAGAAAAATCCTCTTCAAAAAGAAGGGTTTCCCAAGGTTACATTTGGAAATATTTTTAATGAATATTTGTTTTGACTATGAAATTAAATAAAAGAAATAAATTCTAATTAAATAACTAGGAATGTGACTTTTTTTTTTTCTTGAACGGAATGTGACCTTTTAAAGTCAGAGTTGCTATTAGAGAAAAAATGGCAAGACAGAGTAGGATACCAAGAGTAGAACATGTCATTCTGTTATCAACTTAATTGAAGTTATTCTGTCATAAATGACAATCCATCAGATATTCTGCCAGTCAGTATGTCATGATATTATATGTAATGAGAGGTCTTCCAAAACCCAAAGGGAAGTTTTACTTATTTTTTATGACTTTACTTTTTGTTTATTGAATTATCTTGGTAACAGTGTAAAATGTGTGCAGTTTTACTAAATCTGTGAAAAAGTGGTCAACTCAGAACACAAAATATTGATATGTATTTGCCTATGAGATTTTTAAAATTTTGTTTATGTGCAAAATTCAATTCATATTATTGACATTTTTATCCTCACTGATATGTTATTGGATGATCCATAGATATCTGTTTCTTGCATAATTTAAGAAACAAAGACATCATAGTCCATAAGTAGTATTTGTGGGGAGAAAGTTGGTGAAAAATAAAGATGAAATATTTCATAATTTAAAAGTGAAATCTTTGACAATTTCTGCTTCTAGCTATGGTGCTGTAGCTTGAGGAAGATCATAAATCCCATTAAGAACAACTAGTACATCCATATAAAATACTAAAAATATTGTGTTTGAAGGAATCAGAGAGCTTCCAAGCTAGCTAGTACTCGAGGAACTAAGATTTTAGAAAAGTTCGTTATAATGAGCTCAATGTTGTGCATCATAATTTTCATTCAGGGCATTTGTTGACTTGTAAGCCATGCAAAAGAAGTTGAGAGGTCAGATAGTAGGCCATTGCTAAAATGAACCAGCAGAGCTAGCAACAATCTCACGGAGTTGAAGACAAAATGTCAAGTTTGGGCTTGCCAGGGCAACCAGGACTTAAGAGCCTGTTATTCCAGAAGAAAGTGAGATATAATGAAATGAGTTTAATATTTTGCATCAGTTTTCCTCATGAAAACTTTCAAATTCTAAAATTGTTTAAGGCAAGATGCTAAGAAGCTAGGCAAAAAGTGGTTAAAAATCTGAATAGAACTTCCACAGTACTAAGGAGACAAAGAAGTCCAGGACCCAGCAAGGACTTGAAAAATAACTTCAGGCTCTTAATCAAATCATTTGAGAACTATGCTCATGCAGTAGGACTGCACCAAGGGTGGCTCAAGTCCTACAAAATCTTAAAATTTGACAATACAGCTTATTAGAATACAGTATGCCCTTCTGGTAGCTGTGTTCTGGGAAATAGAATGGATTCTCACTAGAAAAAAGAAAAATAATCTATAGTTTCCAAAGTTTTGTATGTACAGGCCTAGAATATAATAAATATTTACCAGGCATACCAAGAGATAGTACCAAGAATAAAAACTGACAATAGGAATAGGTCTAAATGATACAAAAATCAGAATTATCAATTATAGGCTGTAGAATAACCAAAAATAATGTGTTCAGTAAGATGGATAATAAATGAGAAATTGAAAAAAATCAAAATCTATTTAAAAAACAAGTGGAAATTCTGGACTTAAAAAATAGTTTATCTGAACTTAAAAACTTAGATGGGTTTAACAGCAGATTGGGCACCACTGAAAAGTGAATAAGTATTCACATTTGTGGGGCATGTCCATACTGAAGCCTGGAGCGAAAATGGAATGGAAAGGGATAGGGATTAAGGAATAAATGTAAGGGGTATACTGAATCTAGGAAAAGTTGTAACCTACTCATACTTAAAATTTCCATAAGGAAAAGACAGAAAATGGTAAAGAAACAATATCCAAATAGATTATTGCCATGGATCCCCCCAAATGATGAAGGACATCAAGCCATAAATATGAGAAGGACAGAGATTGCCAGTATCTGGAACTTCACACTCTAGGAACAGAAATGAATCAAGGGTTGATTAATATTAACAAAATTCCAACCTAGTATCAACCAAACCCAGTTTTTGTTTTAAATGAAGTGGTCAAGTCTCCACCCTCTCTAACTAGAAAAGAAAAATATTGAAGCCTCTCTAGAAAAAAAGACAGCATCCAGGGCCTCTTTGTGTGTGGGGGTGAATCTTTCAGAAAGAACTAAGGCTAAAGATGCATGATCTAAGTATCCATCTTAAAAATTTAGAATTCAAGCCATAAATTGTAGCAAAAGAAATAAAAGAATAAATAAGAAAAAAAAAGATAATAATTTAAAAATCACTAAGTCAAATGCTAGTTCTTTGAGAAAATTTCAAAAAGTAATAAACTGCTAGGAAGACTGATTAAAAACAAAAGAGATAGAATACCAGTTACCAATATCAGAAAATACAAAGTGGAAAACACTACAGATCCTACAGACATAATTAAGACAATAAAATGATATTACATTAAGCTTCATGTCAATTAATTTGGAAGTTTAGATAAAATACACAAATTGCTGGAAAGCACAGCTCTCTTTAACACAGAAACAAAATAGAAAATCTCAATGGTCCTGTATCTTTATTTAAATTAAAATTATAATTAAAAATCTTTCAAAAAGAAAAATCTAGGCCCAGATGATATTTCTGGTAAATTCTCTAGAGAGGTATAAATAAGATCATTCTTATAAAAATTCTTAAAGATAATAGAAAAAAGGGACTATTTCTCAATTTGTTTTATTAGGTCCATGTAATTTTGGCAACCAAACATGACACAGGCATTACAAGAAAGAAAAATTATAGATGAATTACTTACTTAAACAGAAATGCAAAATCCTAAATGAAATATTATCAAATTGAACCCATTCATGTATAAAAAAGATGATATAGGACAGCATGTTGGTTTTGTTGCAGAAATTCAGGGTTATTTTAATTAAGAAAGCAATCAGTGGAATTCTGCACATTAACATAAGATTATAGAATGAACATCTCATATTTGATTAAATTATGCATTTGAAATAATTCAATACCCATTCATAATTAAAACTGTTAATTACATATAAGATCTAGGATTATAAGAAAACTTAGTTTATTTGAAAAAGAGTGTCAATAAAAATCTATAGCAAATTTCATACTTAATAGTGAAACATTGAAAGCTATTCCCCTGAGATCCTAAGATTGCAAAAGTTATGTCTACTATAGATTTTTGTATTCAACACTGTTCTATGAGTACTGGACAGTGCAGTTAATGCAACTGGCAAGGATTTATAATTAAAAAATATGTATAATGTACATAGAAAACCCATGATACCTATACAAAATAGAACTAAGTCACTTCAGCAATGTCATTAGAAATGGGGTCAATATGCAAAAATTAATTGTATTTCTATGTTAGCAAAAATAACTTAAAAATGAGGTTTAAGAATATTATTTACTATGATAATATCAAAAAATAAAATACCCAGGAATAAATTTAACAAAAGATATGAGAAGTTTCTAAAAAGTTTTACCAAAATTGAAAGAAATTAAAAAACTGTAAAAAATGGAGTTATATACCAAGCTAATAGATGGAAATTTCTATATTATACAGATAACAACTTTTCTCAAACTGATCTGTAGATTCAAGGCCATCCAATTCAAATCAAGAAGGGGTCTTTGTGAAAATTGACAAGTTTTTTTTAATATATATGATAATTCAAAAGGTAGAGAATAACAAAGGCAACCTTAAAAAAGGATAAAGTTGGGATATTAACACTATTTGGCATTACAATATTATCAACTTCCAGTGATTTATGAAGAAAATGTATTTTTATGAGAATGGACAAACAGCCAATGGAACAAAATAAAACACCAGAAACAGATCAATACATGTATGTTGACTTGATTTAAACTGAAGCTAACACTGCAGTATGGTGGGAGTCAAGATGACCCAGTTAGCAATAGTGCCAGGTCAAATGGATATTCTTGGAGAAAAAAATGAACCCAATCTCTATCTTACACCAATTCTTAACGAATTGAAGATCTAATGATAAAAACTAAAATAATGGAAGAATAATGATAGAATATCATAATGGTAGAATATCATAATATCAAAATAATAGTAGAATATCATCACAACTTTGAAGTAGGCAAAGATTTATTAAATAAAACATAACATGTTTTATTTAATAACTAAACTAATAATTTAATAACTAAACAAATAGGACAATATTGAAAAAATAAACTACAATAAACAATGGGACAGGAAAATGGGAAAACACTTAGCAGACACTTCACAAAAGAAGATATGCAAGTGTCAAAAAACAAAACAAAGGAACCACAACACATCAATCAAAGGGTAAGTACAAAAAGAACCACATTGAGATAGCAATGTACCTCCATCAAAATGGCTGAATTAAAAAGATTAATCATGCCAAGTGCTGGCACGTATGTGGAACAGCTGGCATGCTTGTGAAAGGGGAGTGCAAATATATGACAGCATTTCAGCAACCTATTTAACACAACCTATTAAAGTGGAACATATCTGTGCCCTGTGTCACAGGGATTTCACTCTAGGTATATTCCTAACAGGTACATACCAATATATACCCAAAAAAACCCACAAAAAACAAAACAACAAATCAAAACAAACAATAACAACAACAAAAACCAAGAGAAAAGATGATTAGAACAATACTATATGCAGTAAATTTTTAAAAACATTGCATCAACCAAAGATCATATAAATGAACGGTGATCTAATTGACCAATGGAATACTATACAGCAATGGAATGAACCAAGGCTAAACACAGCAGCCTGGATACATTTCAGAAACATAATGCTGAATAAAAGAAAACAAACACATGCAAAAAAATAGAGTGTAGGATTCCATATCATACACACACATACACACACACATATAGTTCATAACTAATACACACATATGTATTGTTCATAACTAATATATATATGTATATGTATATATTTCTAAGTAAGAGCACTACCTAATAGTCATATATATGAGGCTAGTGATCAGAAGAAGGGGATGATAGGGACTATGATGGGATGACATTCTGGTTCTTCAACGGTGTGGTGTTTCTACATGTGTGTTGGCTATGGAAATTTATCCAACTTTATCCTAATGATCTGTGCACCCTCTCTCTATTTTTATAATCTGGTTAAAAAGATTAAAAATTAAGGGCTTTAACAAATGGAAATCATTTTTAGACTTACATCCGTGTTTTCAGAGCAATTTCTCACAGATGGGGAAACTGTCATGCTCTAGCTATGCAAGATTATTTTTCTCTCCCTGTGAAATGTGAAAAAATTTAAGTGAGGACAAAAAAAAATTAGTTTTGCCTAGGGCAAATATATGAAAATTCTTAAGATAGAATCACAGAAAATGGAGTATATAGTTTCACCATGTAAATCACAACGGAAAGGGGGGTTTTATTTCTTTTCTAAGCTGGCTAAAATTTTATTTTTACTAACTCAAGGACACAACAACACTATGATATCACCACTCATACAGTGCAATGTAAGAATCCTTTCAAGAAAAAAAAGACCCATCTCTATGATCGTATTCACTCCACCCCATTCCTGAAAATATGTAGACACACAGACACACACACATATATTACATGGAGCTTCTTTTTCTTGCTCAGAAGATAAAAATTCATGTTTTCTCATTTGATTTATTTATAATTTTTAAATTCTTAAGTGGATACGTGGATATTTGGGGGCCGTGGAGTTTTCATGAGTTATGCAGCCCCAACTCAGCAAATATTGATCAGCTTCTTTGAAATACATAGCATTATGGAATTCTAATAAACCGAAGACAGGCTAATTTAATTTCTCCATCTCTGTCCACATATGTGTAGACAGAAGCAAATATATGCATATTACACACATGGTTCAGTCAAACTGGGCAGTTTATCTTGAATAATTCATTGTTTGTGGAACTGGTAATTGGAATTAAATTTAAGCTCCATCTTAGCAGCAGTGAATAGTATTTGAAAATAGAAAATTGAACACATGAATCTGTTGTTTCCTCTCCAGCATGTCATCAGGCGTGTCCATTGGCAAGCGGCATAAGCAATGGTGTCATGGCAGAGGACAACTGAAGCGCTGACAGGTACTCACAGGCACAGCCCTGATGAGGTCAAATACCCCTAAACCTGCCTTGTTTGCTGATCTTTTAATCGGATTCAACTCGACTGTGGCCACAGCACAAGGCTTTCTGACAGTATGTGACAGCATATGACAGCAAAATATTTTGATTTTTCACCATTTGATGATATTTCAGATCTCTTGAAGTCCTTCAGAAACTAGCAACGGTGTTTTATAGAAAAATGATACAGGCAGTTAATTGTCTTGGAAGCTCTGTCTCTTTTTGTTTTTAGCTGAATTTTGTTAGTCAGTGAGTCTTGCATTTTGAGAGTAACAGGCCGTGTAGACCCTCAGTGACTTCAAGGACTCTGCTTAGAACAAGGGAAAAAAAATATGTATGAACTCATAGCCCAAGACCCAGAGTTTTCAGAGGCTCCAAGGAAATGTAAACATCTCATTTTTCTGAGTTTCTTCTCAACCATTACAAGTCACTTCTTGGATAGGAAAGAAAAAGAGTGCAATTTCTTTCTTTCTTTTTTTTAAAGATTTTACTTATTTATTTGACAGACAGAGATCACAAGTAGGCAGAGAGGCAGGCAGAGGGCGGGGGGAAGCAGGCTCCCCACTGAGCAGAGAGGCCAATGTGGGGCTCAATCCCAGGATCCTGGAACCATGACCTGAGCCGAAGGCAGAGGCTTTAACCCACTGAACCACCCAGGCACCTCCAGAGTGTAATTTCTTAATATTTTACTTAAAACTTAAAATACATTTTGAAACTCTTCTTATTTTCATTTCTTTACAAATTCTTGGGGCACACAACTCACAATAATTTGGGGGGTGGGGAGAAAAAAACCACTGGAAAACTATTTTATAGGCTCACCATAAGCCCTTCCACATCTCAACCCAGTCTTTTCCCATCAGCTATTCACAAGACTTGAAACCAAAACAAAACAAAATTAAAATTGCATTAAACTTTCATTATCGTGGAAATTATTTTCTAATTTAAATTCATGTCCTTTTGATGTTGATTTTTTAATTGTTGTGAAATAAAACAGATGTATCCTCTGTGGCTTCCCATCAAGCTTAGAAAGAAGCCTGTTAGTTCACCTTGGGTGTCTTTTTATTTTTCTCAGGTCAAGCCATGCTGGCATCTTTGCCTGAACGCATCAAATCCTTTTCGCTGAAGGACTCTGCATGTGCCTTTTCCTCAGCCTTGAATGACCCCTCTCAACCTGTATCTTGGCACACCTTGACTCTTTGCATCTATTCTGTCCTCCCTGATTACCCTGACGAAGGTCCTTGGCTCTTCCCAGGACCAGCCACTTGTATTATACCTTTTCACCATCTCAGGCTACTTTTCTGTATGTTTCCTGCTCTCTTCAGTAGGATGTCAACTCTTTGGCATCAAGGGCCTTACCTGTCTGTCTTCTTCTCTCCTCTAGCAGCATAGTAAATGTTCAGTACTCTTGTTCATTAGAGTTAACACCAAAAGAGTCACCACCAAAGAAAGACCCAAGAATGTATGGTATAAATGAGACAAAGTGGGAGGATATGATTTGTACTGACCCAGACTGGTATGTTCACCAGCTACAGATACAGGTTTTGGGTAAACAGTTTCACTGGCAGTTTAGGTGGACATAACCATGGAAGTTGTTGCTAAATTCATACCTGGTGCTATTTTCATCCAGATTTCTGAAGCATCAGAAGATAGATATCAGACCTCATTTCATTCACATACTAAAATAAAGACTTCCAAGTACTATAGAATAAACAATAAATGATAATTTTGGACTTTGTGTGATGAATTTATATCACTAAGAATTCAGGAGGGAAGGGGGGAAAAAAGCAGAATATAATTATCTAATTTAGAAACAGACTATTTAAATCTATTGCCATGACCCCTATGAAGAGGCCTTAATGGCCCCGGGTCTCATGACCTCGGTTGTATTTTTCACATCCCATGTGGTCTCCTAATTGGCCTTTGTCCTACCTCCCTGGATGCAAGAAGCTTTTTCAAAAGTACTCTCTCTAAAGCTCCATAAAAATGTAAAATAGAATTATTGAAATAGAAGCAATAGAACAGAAAATGACCTTTATGGCCCAATTTTTGGAACACATAGGGCACTTGGCTAAAGAAGATAGAAATTGGTAATTCTGTGCATGCTTCAAAGTGTCAGGTCATGGTATACAAGGACCAATTCAAGAGCTCCTGTTTCAGGGGATGAGAAGATCATTTCTTCTCTTCCTTTGTCTTGTGCTTTCCTCCATATATATGAGAGCAGTAGTGCTAGCCTGGTTTAAAAAAACGATATAAGGGTTGTTTTAGCATGAAATGCTTCTTACCACTTTGGGGTGTCAGCAGGTATGAGAATTGAAAAATGAATACAAAACAGTCCAATTGTATAAGGGCTTACCTGCAAGGGCTTCCAATGGACTAATGTATTTTTTGAACTGACAATGTTGTTAAATGCCTGGAGTCATCCTGCATGAGTGAGATCATGGTCCTATGACTTCTTGGTTGTAGGACTTTGGCCAGGAATCAAAACTCTCTGTGCTTTGATTTCTTATTCTATGAGTCAAGAATCGTTGTGCCCATATTATGAAGTAGACATGGTTGGCATATTTAATGCAACCATAAGTAAAGCTCCCAGAACAGGGACTGGCATGTGGTAAATATTCAGTAAATATTAGCTGTTATTATGATACTTGCTGAGATAAGTCAAAATCATAAGCACTACTTGATCTTGTTCTCCATCTATACCAACCTGAGCAACATGACTATATGTTAATATGGTTGGTGTAGATTTCTTTTAAGGTTCTATTCATTTATTTTTCAGAGAGAGCGTGAGGAAGCACAAGCAGGGGAGTGGCAGGAAGAGGGAGAAGCAGTCTCCCCATTCAGCAAGGAGCCCCATGGGGGACTCGATCCCAGAACCCTGGGATCATGCCTTGAGCTGAAGGCAGACGCTTCAGCGACTGCACCACCCAATAGTCCCTGGTGTAGATTTCTAATATGATTAATAACCCATAGCAAACCTGAAAGAATATCATTCTTTGGTCAAGCTGATGCAAATTCAAGTCTCAGCTCAGCTTGAGTGTTTGCGGTAGCTTGTTGAACTTGAAAGTTGTTGTCTTCTAAGTCTCAATGTTTTCTACCTGTAATGGTCACTTTGTACTCTGTACATTTGAAATAATACATAGTAGTACCAGTGTGATGTCCGGTACCTGGAAAAACAAACTCTTGGTGTTACTTATTATTCTCTAAATGGCAGTTATATGAACAGAATTATATTTCCCTTCTAAGTGCCTACTTAAACAAAATGTGGGAAATGATGTCCTGATAGTTTTACAAATGATTCTTTATGACAGTATAGATCTTATGAGAGTCTACTGGTTTTTAAACTTTTTTTTTCCTGAAGGTATTAATCCTTGCTCATCACATATTTCCTGAGCAACAGTATGTGATGATACTCCAGTTAATTTGTTTTGGCACAGACGAGCATAGCATGCTGTTCTGTGCTTCATCAGTATTTAATGAGCACCGTGTCCGTGCTATGAGGAAAATAAATATATGGAAACATAAGGTCTTACAATCTTATTGGAGAAATATGGCATAAATAGCTAACAAGTTGAATGATACATGGGGAGAAAAAAAATATTCACTCAAAAGCAACAGCACAAGAGCTGTCCAAGGTCAGGACAGGAGCTGAAGTCAAAAGTGAGAGGAAGGAGTGAGAATTCGGGTGAGGAGTGGCCCCCGGGTGAACTGGACAAGAACTCACTGGGAGGAATTGAGCTGAGCTCTAGGCATGAAGTCTGAATTCATGGATTGAGAAATTTGAAGTTTTAGTAAACAATACTAAATTAATCAGTAATTAGGAATTTAGTAGATAAAGGAGTAGCTGGAGAATAAGAAAAAGCAAAGGAAAAACAAGACAAATGATGGAGTAAGTTGGAGAACCATGCCAGCCTTAATATAGGAATAGAGCATCGGATGGTTGGCTGGTTCAGAAGGAAGGACTGTATGTTCCTTGGAGGACTTTTTCACTCTCCACATGCTAATATCCATGTTTATGCATCTTTTTTCCTTTCCTAATTTCAAACACTTGGAGGGACAGAACTTTTCCTCCATGTGAATCCACAAACACTGTTTCTTGTGTAGAGTAGGCATTGATTTTTTTTCTTTTAATGGATTGGGAGAAAGGAAAGAGGAAAAAGTTGAGTTTCAACAAGGAAGCATTAGTTTTCCAGGAAGCTTTCCCATGAAAACTAGACTTAAGAATTGGGATTGAAGATCCTGATTCATACGGAGATAGTGACTTTTGGTAGTCCTATATCAGGGGTGAAATGTTTGAAAGACATTGCAGAGGGAGTTTGTAATAGAGTCAGAGAGAGGAACAGGCTACAGAGGTACAGGTGACTTATTTAAGAATTCTACCAGTGAAAAGAAGAGTAAAGTGAAGGGGAAATGAGAAAAGCTCAAGGAGGAAAATTACAATTTTCTTCTCTTTTCCTTTTTCCTCAGTAAAAAGGGAAAAGTGGATGTGATTAATGATAAAAATCTGGAAAAAAAAAGAATACTTCAGAAAGAAAGTGTGATGGTCAATTCCATGCTACAGATGGTTTTTGACAAAAAAAAAAAAAGAGAATCATCAATTTCTGTATGACAGAAAAGAATGAATAAAGAATAGATCTGGAGAGATGGTGGTTACAGAAAGGGGAGATTCATTAAATGTAATCCCTGATACATTTAATAATGAATTATGTGCTAATAATGGTTCATTGATGCTCATTAAAGTGTTATGGATTAACCTAAGTAGAAGTTACCAATTAACTGAGGTCTACGCTGTGGCTGTTACTTGGAAGCAGTGCCAACTCAGGTCTCTGAAGCTCAGCCTGAAACACGCCAGTGCATCAAGAAGAGCAGCCCTATGCATTTACCTTCACTGAGCCTTGCTCAGCAAAACATTAACCAGCCAATAGTGGTCATGACCCTGGACTGTGATTTCAATGAAAGGTAATAGTAACTTTGGGGAATGAAAGCAATGTGAGTTGCATTGGTGGTAGTTGTAATAAGGAAGACACTATTCAACACGGTTTTGGTTAAATGGTAGTGAAGATAAACAAGTCTTACAGTCTCTAGTTGTTTGGCAAAGTATAATTTACCAGAGGTCCTTCATCTCATATTGATTCTGAATATATATTTTATGCAAACGTCACTCTAGAACTTGGGTAGTAACAGGTCAAAATATTCAGGGAAACGAGACAACTAGGAAGGCTGGCTGGTTCCACGTTGTCAAATGCCAATATGGCAGCAGAGAGAGGATAAGGAAAGTGTGATAAGGCCAGAATTAAACCCGAGGAAATCAGTCAGGTCAACCGACAGAGGGGAGGTGCCATTTTGTAAGATGTCTTGAAATCAGGACCTCAGGTTGGCAAGCTAAGGAAAAGGCTTGGGGGTCTCTGCAAAAGATCTGTGGACTAGAAGACTTCTAAAGATTTATTTATTCTAGAGATAGAGAGAGAAATTGAGGGGGTGGGGGGAAGAATCCTCAAATAGATGCCCCACTGAACTTGGAGCCCCACACATAAGTCCATCCCGGGACCCTGAGATCATGACCTGAGCCAAGATCAAGAATCAGCTGTTTCACCAACTGAGCCACTCAGGACCCCTAGAAGTCAGACTTCTAAAGCGTGAAGCCACAGTCACAGGCATCAGGAGTCCTGCAAAGAACATGCATAACAAGCACAGGCCTGAACAATAATATCAACAAAAATCGTGTTCCGTGAGGTAAGGTGCTTCATGCTTGTAAATGTCTGTCAGTTATGTTAGCTCCTTTGATGACTCTCATATCAAAAGCAGAGGGTTGGAAAACTCACTGACACAAAGCGAATTTGGGCAGATAAAATCAAGACCTGGGGCTTCTAATTTATTCATTCATTAATTCATTGATTCAGTCAATTGAATTGTGTTCAACCTAGTATAAGGGCGTGGTGAGGCTGGGGCTGCTGTGTGAGTCCTGGCTGAGTTCCTAGCTAAGGAGCACTTGAATACACTTGGCTAGGGAGAGCAGGGAACATTAGGTTGTAAGGCCTAAGGCCATCCCTGGTATATTTCTTACCCTACTTCTTTTATTCATATTTTTTTTTCTTAAGAGTAACTTTCTTAAGATGTTGTGAGTCCCACAACTGGACAATGAATTTGAGTATAGCAATATATAATTTGGATTATCTTTAACTTTGTAAGTAGATTAAGTATCTTAGAAATTCAGAAGAGAGAAAAAAACACAATAGAATGAATCCCCCCCCTTTTCTATAAAACCACTTAAAATGGAAAGGACTGTCCACTGATTTTCTGTAAGTTACATAAAATTGTCTGTTGTTGTTGTAATTCTGTAGGCATCACAGTCCTCTAGTAAAATGATGTATGGAGCAATCGTCTGGTAGGGGCTGATGGGATGTAAATGAAACTAATTAAGGAAATGTCAAACATAATTAATAAAACAGGTTTAAGTTGCAAAAGCCCTGTCAGTGGAATGAATGGAGAAGAACATCGCGGGCCCATTGTTGGGTGCACTTTTTCCCCTCTCCACTCTCCTCTCCAGGCTTTATTTAGCACCGTTCAATTAGATCCTGGAAAGCTACTTGAAGCTCTCTTTTCTACCTCACCTTCTCTTAGCTTGAGCCCATGGAGAGGGAGGAATATAAATTTGCCTGTCGGCCAGCAGCTTGGAAAAAATTAATTGCCATTGCCTCATCTTTTCCAAGTACTACAGGACATTAACATAACCAATTTGCTCCAACTCCTCACTGGCTGCCTAATAGAGCATCTGATCAGCTGATAAAACCATGATGTTGCTGACGCTACCTTATTATTATTAGCATTTTCATAATATCCAAATATTACATTGGCGTGATTCATGGGCTCTATTTATTATTGATAAGAACAAAAATTGGGGGGGTGATGTTGGAAATAACAAAGCGGGTGACCGACCTATAATTATGGCAAGCAAATTAGGATATGCAGTAGAGTCAGTTACATTTGCCTAGGAGTAATGATGCCTGAGACCTTTTCTTTCCCCAGGGACCAGAAAAATAATGGATTCCCTTGCAGCTGCAGATGGGGTAGGAGAATGCTGTCATCGGGACAGTGTTTACATAAGTGAGGCCGAGCGTGTGGCTCTGAGGCCTGCCTGTAGTGTTCCAGTCAGCTCCAATCACTTCAGCCACTGAAGCATAAGTCACTCAAAAGCCCACTGGTTTTGGGGAGGGGCGGATAACAGGAGTGGGGATCAGGGAGAAGGTTCTGGTTTGAAAGTCAACAATCACATTTGTGAGGACCATTTCAAACCTCTTCAGTTCCCAGACAAGGGTGATAACCTTGAAAAACAGAGGCCAATCAGCTTTTAAGTGGAGAGATAAAGATGAAATGTGGTTTCTGTTAACTTACAGACTGATGCCCGGCCTCGTTCCAGGTTATTTCAATTCGGTTCATGTGTGCTCATATATGCGTGCGTGTGCGCGGACACACACACACACACACACACACACGCACACACACACATGCACACACACACAGCTCCTTGGTATTTAATGCCATTTGACAAATATTAATTGAACATCTATATTTGCCAGACTCAGGAGGAGGAAGAAGAGAGGAAGACCGAGTTCACATACTCAGTAAGATTAAGGGGTCAATTTTGAGTTCGAATTCTTTTTTTTTTTAAAGATTTTATTTATTTATTTGACAGACAGAGATTACAAGTAGGGAAGAGAGGAAGGCAGAGAGAGAGAGGAGGAAGCAGGCTCTCCGCAGAGCAGAGAGCCCGATGTGGGGCTCGATCCCACTATCCCGGGATCATGACCTGAGCCGAAAGCAGAGGCTTTAACCCACTGAGCCACCCAGGCACCCCTTGAGTTCAAATTCTTTAAAACAAACACACACAGATTTTATTTGTAAGCAAATGTCTCTAGGAAAAAAACATTTGTGATAGATACATTGAGGCTTGATTGAGCAAACACTCATCATAACATCAAAGATGTATGCTTGGTTTTGATGAAAAGTTAATAGTCAAAATTTGTCCCACTGGGCAGAGAAAGTGCACTGAGCCCAGGATGTCACATATTGCCACCTAACAAGGATGTGCTCAAATGCTAATGGTCACAGTTTAAAAGAACCCAACAGCCAACTTTGGAGAAGCTGTCACTGGCCATATTTGAGACTATAATGGATTAAAAAGTATTAAACATAAGAGGATATAATAAAAACCAGAAATGAGATGAGAGAGGAAGAGTGAAAGAGGGAGAGAGGGAAAGAGAAAATATCAACAAATGTTTTTTATGTAGCAGTCAAACATCCTTGCTTCATTATTCTTTCAATTTTTCATGATGCTTGAAATTCTCTAAAATAAGAAGTCTGAGGGAGAAGTTTCCATTACTTCTGAATTATGCAAGGAACTAATCATGTGAGTTGGTAATAATTACGTCATAGACTAATTATACAAGGTCTGTTTTGATTTAATGTGTTATATCTATTGGCCTAGACTTTGGAGCTAAGAATTGAGATATTTTTTTCTAAACATTGAATAATTAAAAAAAAAATAGGTTCAAGATAGGGGTGCCTGAGTGGCTCAGTGGGTTGAGCCTCCAACTCTTGGTCTCAGCTCAGATCTTGACCTCAGAATTGTCATTTTGAGCCCCATGGAGTCTACTTAAAAAAATAGGTAAATGATTTAAGAAATAATGTTAAGCACAACTCAGTTCAAGAAATCAAACATTAGAACATTATCATTACCCTTGGAGTCTCTTAGATGCCTCTACTTAATCGCACCCTTTTATACTCCCTTCAGAGGTAAATGCTATTCTGAATTTTGAATTTTGTTGCTCTCTTGCCATTAGATATAGCATTATATTTATGGTCTTACCAAGATTGTTCATTTGGGTGTTGTTGAATTTCCTATCAATGGAATTACATATGCGATTTATTGTTATTGGGTGTTTTGCTCAGTATTATAATTTTAGGTAATTCATATAGTTCCATATATAGAACATATTTGTGGGGTACCTGGGTGGCTCAGTCGGTTAAGCATCTGCCTTCCAGTCAGGTCATGATCTCAGGGTCCTGGGATCAAGCCCCACATTGGGCTCAGAACTCAGTGGGGAGTCTGCTTTTCCTTCTCCCTCTGTCCCTTCCCCCACGTATGCTCTCTCTCTCTCTCAAATAAATAAATAAAATCTTTTAAAAAAGAGAACATATTTGTAATTCATTTATTTTCATGGTTGTATAGTATTCCTTTGCATGACTACAACATAAATTGTTTACTCATTTTTCTGATAGATATTTGTGTTATTTTCAGTTTATCACACATATATAGGGCTGTCTGGGCTATGTATGTAGGGGAGCAACTGAAGATATACTTTCAAATTTATCAGCACAAACTTGTTCATAATAATTTCATATGTTTAAATGACTGCCACAAAAAGAATATGGTCTTTCTGATAGCAATCCTTTACAATTCATTGAGGCTTCCTTTATGGTTCAATATGAATTCAATTTCCATAAATGTTCAGTGTGTCCTTGAAAAGATAGTTTATTTTACAGTTACTGGATATAATTTTTTATATAAGTCCACTGGATGACGATTCTTAGTTGTGCTATTCAATTTGTCTTTATCCTTAGCAATTTTTTTATCTGACATCAAATCTCCTAATAGAAAGGTGAATTTGTGGTTCTGTCCATCTTAGTTACATGGCATATATGTTACAAAATCATTTCTCTTGGGAAATGTCCAGATTTATCAATATCTAAATTTTAAAATACCATGTACCAGCTTGGTTTTTATTATTTTACTTCTATCCTTTCCATATTTTGATATTTAAATATTTCCTTTATTAACAGCATGAAGTTTGGATTAGAAAACACTTTGTCAGTCTTTGTATTTTATTTTATTTATTTATTTATTTTAGATTTTTATTTATTTATTTGACAGACAGAGACTACAAGTAGACAAGAGAGGCAGGCAGGGAGAGAGAGGAGGAAGCAGGCTCTCCGCGGAGCAGAGAGCCTGATGTGGGGTTCGATCCCAGGACCCTGGGATCATGACTTGAGCCGAAAGCAGAGGCTTTAACCCACTGAGCCACCCAGGCGCCCCCAGTCTTTGTATTTTAAATAAGCCATTAAATCCAGTTGCAATTTTTCTGATTGCTAATATATTTGGATTTGTTTGTACTTTTATATTTTGCATTTATTTTTTATCCTGCCTTTGTTATTTATTTTTTCTCTCATTTCTTGTCCTCTTTTGTATTGATTCAGTATTTGTTTCCACTTTCTCTACAAGACAAAAAAAAAATACATACACAATATATATTTGTTATTGGTTGTCTTAAAAGCATTACCATCCATATTTAAATATCAAAGTGTAAATTCATCAATATACTTAACTTTTTAACGAAGAAGTCAAAAATTTTTAAATAGTTTAACTTAGATCACTCTCAAGCTCTATTTTGTCCAGTAATATTTTTAATCTTGTCTTTTAACTCCACAAATTATGATCATTATTTTTGTCTTATATGTCTAATATGTATTTGGTTTATAATACAATATGCATATTAGAAGCACTTTATATGATCATCAATCCTTTTCATTTCAGGACTTTTTCTCTCTCTTCCTGCTTCCCTCCCTCCTTCTCTCTTTCTTTCTGAATACATTTATCCTTTAGCCCATTTTTTTGTATTTCTGACCTCCAGTTTGACTGTTAAGAAGTATCAGGCTCTAAAAAAAGCAACAATGAAGACAACAAAACAAAACAGGTACGCAATTTAACCTCCAAAACGTAGTTTATTTGGGAATAGCAGAGAAATTGTCATTTGGGACAAGCAAACTATGGTGACTCATAAGAAAGTCTGGAAAACTTTCTTTTTGTAGAGGAAAGAAGGAAGTCAGGAGGGCCTGCTTTGAACAAAAGGTCATTGGAAGCAAACGAGTTTGAAGCAGTGGCAGCCTCTCATTGGCTTCAGGTGAGGGCAGCTTGCTGTTGCCAGGTGCCCCCAGCTTGTAGCTGAGCTAAAAAGAAGCTTCTCTTCTTTCTGCTGGTCTATGCATGCTCCAGCAAGTGGTATGTGCAGGAGATCCCTCCCTGATGGTTTCCCCACTCATTAAGGTTTCCTTAACTAATTTTCACATTTCTCCCTTCTGATCAAGGTCTTTCTTTGATCAGGAGTTGGGTCATCTGTTTCTTATTAGAATCATTTTTGTACCTCGGTACCAGGAAGGACCCTTCTGGAGTGTCATGTCCCACATCCGAGGGAAGTGCACAGACTGGAAACAGTTATAGCCACACTTGAGTAATAAGGAAAACAGAAGCTGGAAATTTCAGACATTTTTCATCTATAATGGGTGGCTCAGTCTGTTAAGTGGCTGATTCTTAGTTTTGGTTCAGGTCATGATCTAGCAGTTGCACGATTGAACCCTGGATGGGGCTCTGTGCTCAGTGTGGAGTCAGCTTCAGATTCTCTCTCCCTCTCTTACTCATTCTTTCTTAAATAAATAAATAAATAAATAAATAAATAAATAAAATCTTTAAAAAATGGAGAGAGATTGTAAGCATTGGAGATCATCTTGAAATCTTGAGCCAGCATTACCCCATTGTATATGTCTTTTCTACAAAAGTTTGACAGGCAATAAGTAGATATCTTAAAAAGGATTATATATGGACATTAGGTGGCTCAGTCAGTTAAATGACAGGCTCTTGATTTGGGTTCAGGGCATGATCTCAGGTTTCTGGGATAAAGCCCTGTGTTGGGCTCCTCAGCACTCAGCAGGGATACTGCTCAAGGATTTTTTTCTCTCCCTTTCCCCCTTCCTCCCCCACTCTTGTGCACACTCTCTCTCTAAAATAAATAAATATTTAAAAATATAAAAATGATATATGAAATAAGATAAGGAGCAGGCTTATGACCCTAGTTTGTAACTAGCTCTAAATCAGGAGCCCAAACGTGAAGGTAACCAGCTAAAGAGATCAAAGGACCATTGCTCATCAGATAGAATTTGAAGTCAAAGTGTTTATTCTCTAATATTATATAATTAGGTTTCTATTTCTCTGTAGAAATTTAGCCTTGTGCAACAGATGGCATTTGCAATCACACAAATATGTCCTTGTTCAGCAAGTAGGTAATTGAGGGCTATGCAATTGCTCAAAGATGCTTAAGCCAACAAGTCCAGTGATTGTTGTTGGTCTGCTAGTTCATGGAATCAGTAAGTGTTCCCAGTTCTAGAAAGAGACTTCTAATCATTTCTTCATTAGCATGAATTGCCACAAAAAGGACAAGGACCCTTCTAATAGAGGTACGTCCAGAGCCATGTATACGTCCTGGGAGTTCCTGTTTAAGGTGATGATGAAGGTGTAATGGGGAAGACCAATGACAGGACCAATGAAGGGCTCAGGTTTATGGTGAATATCTACTGCCAGGTGTCTAAACACCCACAGATTCACGAAGAGGCTCGTTCACCACAGACAAAGATAAAACCAAGTGGTGCACCTAAGACTTTTATTAAGGTTTTATTTTTAATAGTGCCATTAATAAAGATTATTTGACTAGCTCTTTCAAGCCAAGGCTCAGCAGTGTTTGGAGAAAACTTAGGGCGAAGCCATCCTGTTTTGTGGACTTCATTCTCAAAGGCAGTACAGAGGGGAAGTATTTTTCTACAGCAGATAGACCTAAGGTAGTAGTGAAAATGGGGAACCATATAGGTGGAATAGGTATGATCAGTTGCTGTGAGAGTTATGACGGAGGAAAGGTCAAAGCAAGGTATAGGAAAACCTGATTTCAGTAATTTGACTTGGTAAGAAATACCCAGAGAGGTGCAGAAATAGTTAGTAGTCTCATTGGATGAAAGAAAAGCTTGATATGGGGAAGGTTGAATGGGCACAGCTTTTGAGAACAGATCCAACAGTCAAAAATGTTCCCTCCTTTTGCAAGGGTTTGGGAAATTTAAACAAGAACTTTACCTCTTCAGGACAGAGAAGGAGAAAACAAGGTGAAAAAAAGCAAAAAGAAGAGAATATACAGGCCTGAGCCTGTCATCTTTGGAAAGCTATCTCTTCAGGTGTCATCTGTATCAATTTCTTGGAAATATGAATTTGAGATCACCAGTTCGTGTGCAGGTCCAGTCAGGGACTTTCTTTTGATAAGACACATGGATCCAGAAGTCAGCACTTTGGAGTTTGGTGGCACAAGGATTGGCCAGTAACACTTGATAAGGGCTTTTTCAGCATGGTCAGGTGAGGTGCTTGAAGTCGTTGTCTCCTGGGAGCATGCTGTGAAAAGACTGCTCTACTAGAGCCTGATTATTTTCAAGGGATAGAATTAGACTCTTGCAAATCTGAAGTATATCTCCTTTCACTAGGTATGGGACAAAAAAGAGGTGGAAGCTAGAAGCTAGATGAGTGGGGTGCCCAGCAATTATCTCAAAACAAAAGCTTGTGAGTTCCAAGGCAGGTGAAATTGAGATTTAGAAGAACCAATGGCAATACTTTTGGCCAAAATATTTCAAAGTCTTCTGCAAGTTTTGCCAATTGAATTTATATGCCATTAGTTTGTTAACTAGTCCTGAAGACTGAGGAGGGTTGTTAGCACATTAAAAATGCTGTATATTCCCAAACAGCATGGACCTGCATAATAATTGATCAGTAAAATGGGTTCCCTGGTTCCTATGGAGCTCAAGAGGGGTTCCCCAGGTAGGGATGATTTTTTTTTATAGGATTTTAGTTACTCAAGAGGGATAGCTTTTCTACATGGAAAGTCTTCCAGTGAGAAAATATGCTAATCATTACCAAGACATTTGCAACCATAAGGGGTTAGCCTGAGTAAAGTCCATTTGTCAAACCTCAAATGGTCTACTAGTCAATTTAAAATGCCAAGGAGCTGTACAAACAGGTTTCTAGGAATTGGATTTTGGGTACATGGGACAAGCAAAGTAGGCACTTTTCATGACCTTCTTAATATATCCACACCAATACTGATTTACAAATTTATCATTTTATCGATGGGCCAATGGTTTCATGCATGTATAGTGGTCACTAGTGGAGATATTAGAATTTCTGGTAGGACTGGCATTTCATTTGGTCCAATCAGAGGTGCCTCTTCTTACCTTATGAACAGCCATCTGAGTGTTGATGTTGTCTTTCCTTTTCTGGTGCTGAATGTTGAGTGTCTCTCGTCAATGTCTGAATTATCATCTGGAGATGAGTTCCTTTGGACCATAACAGAAGTGTGACTTTTGGACCCTTTGAGGATAGCATTTTTTTTGGCAGAAATGTCAGTGAGGTATTTTCCTTTAGCTTCTATAGAATCTAGCTTAGAATGTCCCAGACCTTTAATAACAGACAAAGCAGCAGGTAAGAGTATGGTATCCAATAATTCTTGAATGTCAAGGCCATTTTTAATTTTATCTATGCTGGCAGTAAGGAAGCCATCTTGTTTCTACAACATTCCAAAATCATGAGCCACTCCAAAGACATATATGATGTCAGTGTAAATATTGGCAGTTTTGCCCATGGCTAGGATACAGTCTCATGTGAGAGCAAATAGTTTAGTTTGTTGGGCTGAGGTAGCCAAAGGCAAAGGTGCCACTTCGATTACTTTAAAAGGACTTGATATTGCAAATCCAGGCAATATTTACCATTTTCATCTGTTAAATAAGAACCATCAGTGAACCATGAAGAGTTAGCATTATCCAAAGGAGTTTTCTGAAAGTCATCGCAGGGGGTCAGAAGGTGACCTGTTAGTATTAAGCAGTTATGGAGGGGGTTGTAGGTACAAGAGTGGGGAAGAGTAACAGGGTTAAGGTTATTACAGTGAGCAAGAAGGATATAGAGGCAGTTAACAGGACAATTTCATAGGAAGTGAGACAGCTTACTGAAAGATATTGAGTATGATCAGAGTTAAGAAGAGCTTTGACAGTCAAATAGGATCCCATGACTATTTCTTCAGTGGCTTTTATAAGAACAGAAGCAGCAGGGATAATTCTGAAGCGTGGCAAGTATTCCTTGGTTACAGAATCTAGTTGTTGGCTGTAACATCTTATGGATTGATGATCTTCATGCTTTCAGCTAAATATCCTAAATTCCCTTTCCCTCCATATATAAAAAGGAAGAAAAGGAGTTGATAATTGAGGTGTCCAAGATGGGGGGATAATTAAGCTTTCCTTTAATATTTGAAAAGTCACATCATCTAAATCTTTCCAGATGATAGGGTCAGGTTTAGTTTTTAACAGTGCCTATGAAAGCCGGGTCATAAAAAAATAAGTTTGGAATCTAGGTGTGGCAATGATCTGCCAATCTGAGAAAACCTCACAGTTGATGTTTGGTTTTGGACTTTGGTAAGTTCAGGATACCATGACACCTGTCTAGATCTGGATGCAGGCTTTATTGTGAGATTAGATGTCCTAAATATTGAACTTAAGGTTGGATAAATTGTAATTTTTCCTTAGAGATTTTATGTCCCCTTTTTGGCTAGGAGTTTGGGCAAATTAATGCTATCTTCTTGGAAGGAAGCTTGGGAAGGGGAACGGAAAGGTAAGTCATCCACATTTTGTATTAAAGTGGAGCCTACAGGAATACGATATCAACTAGGTTGGCCTTAAAATTTTGTGATAAATAAAAAGGGCTTTCAGTGAAATTCTGGGATATTACTTTCCAGGTGTATTGTTGTCCTTCCCAAGTAAGGGCAAAGATATATCAACTAGCCTTAAATAATGGCATTTTAAAGAAACTACTACATAAGTCTATCATGGAAAAAAATTTGCTCTTATAGGAATTGAGGCTAATAAAATTTTGGAATTGGGGACAACAGGATGACAAAGGATGAAAATATTATTATGCCTCAGAGATCCTGGACAAGCCTCCACCCATAATCATTTGACTCATTCACAGGTAAAATAGAAGTGTTGTAGGAGATATAGGGCAAAATGAGACCTTGGGTATTATAGTTTTCTATTATTAATTCCTAACACTTAATTATCAAGTATTAATCAAGGAATTAATATTTAATTCCTTAAAGTACCTTTTTATTTATAAGGTATTGATTAAGACTGGGGAGAAGTTTTGAGGAATCTATTTGAGTCCTATTGGGGGTTCATGATGGGTTCTGCCAAGATCAGTTGAAGATTTTGTCCATAAAACAGGTGGTAGTTGACCCAATAAGGACAAATGAGTAGTGTCTTTGGAACTAGCTCTAGTGTATTCAGAGAAATAGCAAATAAAAGATAGTGAGAGGCTATTTAATTCATCAGGTTTGCTATATTGGTTGCTGCTGTCAAATTTTAGAATTATTTCCCTGCTTTCAGGAGAAATTCCAGCATTTTTTCCCCAAGAAATCCCAGCCTAGTAATGAACAGGGACATAAGAACTAAGGAGAAAAGGGTGGGTATCTCTTAGAAGGTCTAAGCAAAAGGGGATAGGTTTAGAGATAGAAACTTTTTGAAATTTATTAGACACTCCCACTATTTGAACCATTTTAGTTACTCTGAGTCAGTGGCTGTTTCATGGTGGTGGGGTTAAGCACCAAGAGTGTAGCTCTCGTGTTGATAAAGACAAAGAGAGATTTATTCTCAATCTGAAGAATGATTTGTCCGAGTGAATTAAGGGGGAACCCCTGCTGATCCTTGGCATGCTGATAATAGGGATTGGGAGGAAAGGCTGGTTAGAGGGCTAGTTTGAAGTGCTCAAGATTGTAGCAGTCTTTCTCCCAATGTCCTGGCTCTCTGCAATAATTGCAGTGACCATGAGGGGTTTAGTTTCTTTTAGGAGTTTAGTTTCTTTTTTGGAGTTCAAAATTAAGGATTTTATAAATCTTCCTTTTATTTGAATCAGCTAGGGTGCAGGTGATCTGATTTGTTAGATTTACTAAATCTGGAACAGACATATTTTCTCATTCCCTCCTGGTCCTTATAACTAGAAGAGATCCCAGTTCAGACAATTAACAGAGTTAAAAATTATCTGCGTGGATTCAACACCCAAATGAAGACCAGAATTTTCTTTAAAGAAGTTAGGAGACAATTATAGTAATTATTCATAGGGTCATTGGGCTCCTGGGTTCAAACCTAAATCTTATTCCAGTTGTTTGCCTCTGGGAAAGTCCTAGTAATGGCCAAGTGTAGTCACTTGGCAATTCCCTGAGCCTGGTCATTTAATAAGGCACAAGGGTTTCTCTGTCCCCAGGTTGTAATTCTAGAGTCTTCTCAGTGTCATTCCCATTGGCAGTTTTCAGTCACCAACAAGCATGTGGACTAGCTTATATAATTCAGAGAAGCCACGTTGATAAGTTTGAATAACTATATCAAATTCCTCAACAAACCTGTGATTACTTTGAGAAAATCTCCTCAGATCCTTTGGGGAAATCTTCCACTGTGGCTTGTAGTTAAGCTTTAGTCCAGGGAACATATTAAATTAGGAATTTAACATTTGTCTCCTCAGAAGGTCTGATTCTCGGGGCACCTGGGCGGCTCAGTGGGTTAAAGCCTCTACCATCGGCTCAGGTCATGATCCCAGGGTCCTAGGATCCAGCCGCACATTGGGCTCTCTGCTCAGCAGGGGGCTTGCTTCCTCCAATCTCTCTGCCTGCCTCTCTGCCTACTTGTAATCTCTGTTTGTCAATTAATAAATAAAATCTTTAAAAAAAGATCTGATTCTCATGCAGCAGGTTTCTATAGCTTTGGGGAAGGAGGATAGGAAGAAGTTCAGAGTAAAAGGGAAGTACAGTGAGGAGATTGGAATGAGGAGGTGGAGGGGGTGGAAGAGGCAGGGTGGTGCAGAGGAAAAGAGGAATCTCTGCCAGATGCAAAGAGGACAGGGGAAGAGAAAAAAGAGACCTCAGAAGTTTTATTATTATTATTATTATTTTGCTTTCAATATGTTAGAATTGGTATTTTGTAAGTGATTTTAGAATCTTGGATGCATTTGAAAGCCTCCAGGTACCAATTAAGAAGGGCATTTTATTCAGTTTAATTTTAAAGCCGTGCTCTTCTACTTTGGATCTGCAAAAAAAGAAACAACGACAACAACAACAAAAACTTTAGGGAGGTTGAAATCTCCTTATAAAACCAACTGGGTTCTCAGAAGAAGACACACACACACACACACACACACACACAGATATTATATATTGATATATATTGATTAGATGTTATATATCAATATATAATATATCTATAAATATGTTATATTAGCATCCCATACCTCAAAATAAGATGTTCATAAAACAAATGAGAATTCACCTAAAGGATGATGCCTTCAAGAAAACAGATCCTAGATAAAGTCAGAGAGCTCAACCAAAAGGACAAAAGGAGGGAGCTCAAACTAAGGGGAGAGTCACTGAACCTAAAGTAAGAAAAAGAGTCACAGAAATTGAGAGCACAAATAGGTACCACAGGTGGTTGTGGGGTTGTTAATTCCTCAGTGGGGAGTGGGGATTAGCCTCCTTGGATCCCACTTCTGACACCATGAAATGTCAATCTTTTGAAGGAAAATGGTAAAGAATCAGCCAGTAAAGTCAAATTTATTCAGCAATAGGAGAGAAATGAGGATAGGAAAGCCTAGAAAACAAAGAAAGGGAGCATCCTTTTATAGAGTAAGGCAGGAGATTTGGGAGGGGTTAGTTTGGGAAAAGTTCATTAGAGGAAAATGAGAGTTTGAAGTACCGGTGGTTTCTGATTGGCTGCAGGTGATCAAAGTGGTGGTGGTCTCTCAATTTCGGCTTGTGAGAACAGTTTTCTGTTGCCTGGCCTGGAAGAAATCTCCCCCTTTCCGTCTGGACTACGTAAGACATGTTGAGGGGTGCGTGCTTGGCATCCCTCCCTTCATGGCTTTCTGAATCAGGTTTGGGTAAATATTCCTTCACAAATTTTTGACAGAAGTTAGTTGCCAGCCTTATTTTTCCCCTCTTGAAAATAATCACTCTTTACTTTCTGGATTCATTTATGATTTTGAATTTGTCTTTGAGGTTCAGCAATTTCACTCTGATGTGTATAAACAAGGATTTCATTTTTTGTTTGTCTTACCTTAGGCTTTCTGAATCTGAATTGATCTTTCATCAGTTCTAAAAAAGTGTCAGACTTGTTTCTTCAGACATTAACTCTACGGTATTCTTTCCCTTATTTTCTTCTCTTCCCTCATTTAGCAAATTAGATTTTTGGTAGAACTGCTTACTTTTTCTTCCATGTTTTTAAGTCTCTTTCTCATGGATCTCCATCCTTAAAAATGCTTTCTTTTGCTTTTTCTTCTCTTCAGTATTCTCATTTTAGCTGTGTCTTATCTAATGTTAAGCTGGTCCATCGAATTTTAGTTTATTATATTTTTCATTTGTATAAGAAAAATTTCGTTATTTAAAAAAACATGCACGGTTCTATTACCTTTCTCTTATCTCATATTTTAAGTATTTTATTTCTTTAAACATATTATACAAATTTATTTTGTAGTTTGTGGCTGATAATTCTAAAATCAGAGGACTTTCGCAGTTTAATTCTACTCTTTAGCTCATGGTGCCTTGGTTTCTCTGTGTTATTTGTGGTTTTGACTGTCATCTCATTTTTTTTTTTTTTTTGGAACTTCATAGCAGAAATTCTTTGAGTCCTGGTGTGACTGTGAGGTCTTCTTTAACAAGGTTTTATCGTTTTATTTTGTTTTGGTTTGGCTTTGTTTCCATAAGATGTTTAAAGGCATTACAGATTCAGAAGAACATTAAAATTAATTCTCAGCCTGAGATTTTTCGGATTATTTGTGTTTCACAAATTCAAGCTTCAAATCTACAGGAAGGCCAATTTACCAGGAAAAATCGATGATGGATTTATTTGCTTCTTCAGTGCTAGGATTTGACAAGCAAGTTTTCATGCTAACTACTGAGCAAGGCCTCTTTATGTACGATTTTATTTCTTATTTACTCTGATAGTGAAATGTGGGACACTAGAGGACCAGTTTATATGTGGGTGTCCTATTCGATGCTCCTCCTTGGTTAGACTCTAGGATTTGCCTTTTGTTTCCCAGACCCAATAAATCCCTATCATCTTTAATTCAGATTTACCTGGTTTTGCATACACTCTTAAAGTTTTAGGCCAGGGGGACTGAAATTTACTTCTTTAGACTTCAGTTAGATTTTAGTTTCTTTCTTTTTTTTTAAAAAATATTTTATTTATTTATTTGAGTGAGAGAGAACATGAGCGAGGAGAAGGTCAGAGGGAGAAGCAGACTCCCCATGGAGCTGGGAGCCCGATGCGGGACTCGATCCTGGGACTTCAGGATCATGACCTGAGCCGAAGGCAGTCGTCCAACCAACTGAGCCACCCAGGTGTCCCAGATTTTAGTTTCTGAATAGTTTTTATTTTATTTTCAGTTCATAAAAATAATTAAAAAGATTACATGAATAAGTATTTCTGTGTGTGCAATATTGCATATACATTTTAGACCTTCTATGTGTTAGAATAACAAAACCATATATTTTATGTACTATACAATATAAGACTTAAAGTAAAATAATTTTAGTTTTCAGCAATATTGGCAAAAATCTTTCTCAATGAGATTTTATTGGTTTGATTTCAATCCTCTATGAAGTTCTGGTTTCTAAAAGTGAGGAGAAAAGACGTCTGAAGAAGTATTCCAAATAGCTCTTAATAAAATTGAGGCAATTCTAATAATGGTTAATTTCTTAAAATACTATTTAGCTATAGTAGCTAAGTAAGTTCATATTTATAATGGCCTACTACAAATCATAACCTGAAAAATCAGGAAATGATAGCTGTAATCATCATCATCATCATCTACATTTCACTGTTTTCTCTCATGATGTCCCAGCCTATTTAATAAGCTCAAGAAAGAAATTGTCTGAATGAGAAAGTTTCAGTATCCAATGTGCAACTAAGAGGCATTCAAAGAGACATTTTATTTTTTGCTAAACAAGGGAATGCACATCAGACACTGGCACTACATCTTTTGGGTGAAAAATGTCTCTAATGGGATTGCAGCACCTTGGGTTAGCACTAAGTATGTCCTATGTTTTAGTGTCAACGTGTACTATTCTCCAGTGGAGTTTTATGGAGTAGAATTGCAGTTTAATAAGAAGCTCATTTGCAGGTGCACTTCCCACCCACTGAACAGCTGCCTTAGTTATATAATAGTCTGATTGGAGTCCTGTGGAGGTGCAGTCCTCTGTTAGCAACTTATCTTAATGGAAACGAATTGCATCCATTGCAAACCTCTTACAACACATTACCATGTTAGTGTAAGCCAGGTAAGAGACTTCTACCACTTGCAGAAGCTTGTTTGGTTCTTTGAGCTAATGTATAAATTGCCTCATTTGGAGGCTTTATTTATTTTTCTAATATATACATATTGGACTAGTGCTGTAAGTAACCTCTAAGTTAACCTTTTATTTTGTCTTTGGCCTGAAATAAACCTTGAAAAAAAAATGAGACATATATCATTCCTCTTCACTTTCTCCCCCTCAGCCTTGTCTCACAAGGATATAAAAGCTGAAATATTTAAACATTCCACTGAATATTTAACGTGGCTCTAATCAAAGTCACTTAAAAAAAAAGAGGGCAACCATAGGTCTTTGGGGTCTAGCTTAGTCATTTGAAAGACGTTAAACTATTAGGTAGCATCTCAACTTTGAAATTATATCAATTATTAAACTGTCAATATTAAGAATTATCAATGTATGGCCATTGAAACTTTTACTTATTGCTTAAAATTAGGCAATGTCTACATGATGGGCTATTGCAATTGAAGAAATTTTCCATTTTTCTGTATTTTCTCTTAAATCCAATATACCAATTGTAAAGTGTCCCTCCATTTAGAAAGAATATCTAATCTTTAAAATTATACTCAGGTTTTGTAAAATGTTCTCATGTTATCCTTTATTTCAAATTATTTATTATTTATTTCTAACCTCAAAATGTCAGGGCCAATTGGTGGGCTGAATTACAAAATGCATCTGTTTTATAGAAGTGGCAAATATCAATCTTCTGTGTTAGACTTGTTGCCAGAGAAGATGTCTTTGAAAACAGTGAAATTTAGAGGTTTTTAAGTGTTACTCACTTTTTTGAATATCTATGTCCTCTCTATTATAATCTTTATGGGCGCAAAAGTACTCAAAGAATTATATGCAAACTCAAGAGCTGTGGACATGACCTAGTATTTCAAAGATCTCATCTGCTTTCAGCATAATTTACATGCACACATAATACTCATAATACTTTGAGTTCTGTTCCCCTCAAAATTGGTGAAGCAGATACTTGTGTGGACAAGGTACTACACCACACAACTAGATTTGTGGAGGGGAGCTGACATTGGCTGATTACCTACAGCCAATGTGCTTGTCCTTATGTTCAGCACTTAATATGGCAACTTACTAGATGGATCCCACTTTCTATTTCTTCTTTATCTATCTCTCTATCTATCTATCTACCTACCTATCATCTATCTATGCACCTATCTGCCTATCATCTATACATCTGAATTTAAGTCCATTTTGAGTCAGCTGAACCTCAGAGACATTGAGCCCTACCATAGATTACACAACTAGTGAGTAAGAAGAACCAGAACTTTAAACTTTTATTTTTCATATTCTAAAGATAACACTTTTCTACCTTCAGCACATTGTCACTCTTTCACAATCATGATATAATATTTTTCCAAGCACATGGAACTTTTAGGGGAATAAAAATGGATAATAAAACCATCTGTTAATTACATAGGAAAATCAAATTTAGAGCAGTACCTGGGAGTAGCTTTGAGCAAACCTGAAATTCAGACCAAGTCTACCTCCTGTGCTTTCTGTATTTTCCTTAGGCTTTTATTCCACATCTTCTTACCTTCACTGTTTTTCTTCTCTTTCTCCCCTTATCTCCAATCATTCTTTTTTTTCTACTTCATCATTAATATTTGGAGGAACATTTTTCAAACAACTTTTTCTACTTTATACTTTTCTGACTGATTATGTGAATTAGCCCTACACACACACACACACACACACACACACACACACACACACACACTATTCTGAATTTAATCCAGTATTTGTGTTACCTCTATGTCAGTTTAACATTTAACTTTGATTTTGGACTTAAAAGTTGTTCTTGGGGCCTGGAGCAACTTTTACTAACATAAAGTAAGGAAGTTCTCCAAAAAATTAAAAATCCATATTGATACAGATTTGTTCAAGAGACACCAGTACCAGATGAAAAAGCTCTCAGTGACCAATGCTGGAACAATTTGGGTGACAAAATAGTGTTGGATTATAGACCATAGTATGGAATAAATAACCATAAGTTCATATGATATAAGGAAACAAGTGAATAAATAAATAAATGGGAGAGAATAGAAGCTCTCCCATGCAGAAATATTCTAAATAATTTATGTATCTTCAAGGAAGATGAATATGAATTCTATTATTATTCTATTAAGTATCATCTTCATATGGTGGCTTCCTTCCAAAGAGTACAGTATGGAAATGTGGAAATTATGAGGGAGGTAACTTTATAGTAGAGACACGTGAACAGCACTACTTTAACCCAGGGATCAAGGTCAACATCAGTAGTAATTAATTATGTGGATAGTATCTGCCCTTGATATTATCAATGAGAATGCCATTTTACTTCTGTGGTCTTCTTCCCCAGAATCCATAACCACCATCTAATCATGAAGGAAAAATCAGACAAATCCCAGTTGATGGGCATCATTACAAAGTAGCTGATGTGTTGTACAGTATGTGCTGGATAGCTAGTTTGTGCAAGGATACACAGAATGTCCCTGTTAATCACAGTCTCGGATATAGAGGTCCTGTCCTTCTATATTTCCATCAAGCAGAATGTAAGAAGAATGTGTTGTTCAACGTTGAAGGTCAGGAGCTCCACAGATGGCCAATAGCCAATGTCTCTCTGGTAACAAAGTGTCCAAGTGACAAGTCTTAATCCTCTTGGAAACACTATGCAAGGAAGGGAAGAACCAATGATAGTTGCTAGGATAAGTTACTATTACATAAAAACTTGCAGCATGTAGTTCCCAGAAGTAGATGCTTTGTCCAGTTTGCTCCTGGACTCCCTGTATGCATGTTCCTCCAATAAACTTATATCTCAATTACTCTCCTGATCTTTTCTTTGGCCTCACTGGGTCATCACCATCCCAGAATTACAGTCTGCTAGGATGCAGCTACAAACCTGCAATCTTCAAATTGTCCGCATCATCAAAAAACAAGGAAAGTCTGAGAAACTGTCACAACCAAGAGGAGCCTAAGTATATTATAACTATACATAATGTAACATCATAAATGGCATCCTGGAACAGAAAAAGGGCATTGGGTAAAAACTCAGAAAATCTGAATGAAGTGTGGCTTTAATTAATAATAACATATCACTATTAGATCCCTAATTGTAAGACATATACCATAATAATATTAAAATGTTAGTAATTGGGAAAACTAAGTGTGAAATATATGGGAACTCTACAAACTATATTTATAATTTTTCTGTAAATATAAAAATATCATAAAATAAGGTTTATTATATATAAAAAATGGAAGAGATAATAAATTTAAAAAAAGGTTGCCCTGGGGTAAAGGAATGATTAAGGCACTTGACAGAGCCAGTCGTGGAGAGGTTTTAAAAGGAGTTTTTGGAGACAGAAAATGCATTAACAGTATACATTGACATTATTTCCCTATCATGTGAAAGATGCCCTTCTGAGCCCCAGATTGGCCTTGATTTTATACCCACTTTATTTCTATAACTCCAGATTTTAATGACTTTATAGGAAGAAAAATAGAAAAGTGTAGTTCTATAGAGTTCTGTAAAGTGTTGATGTGTCCACAGTGAGTACAGTAGAATCGAGATACAGATGAGGTGATGACTAGGGATGTGTTTATGGTGATCCCGCATCCCGCAGAGCTAATGCCTCTCGCTAGCCTCTTCAGATTGGCTAGGACTCACAATGCTGAAACCCTTAGTGGTCTTACAGTCTAAGATAGCTGGTAGCAGATGAGAAATGTAGAAGGATGCTCCATGAAGGCTGTTTGTGGTTAGTTTACTCACAGGAAAAGAAGGGAAAAGAAGATGAAAAGGAGGAAGAAGGGGGAAGAAGAAAAAAAATGTAACAAATTGACCTACCATTAAGAGGTATGTTTTCTCATTTTCTTGAGGGAAAAAAGAAGAAAGAAGAAAATAGGAGGAAGAAGGAGGGTGGGAAGGGAAAAGGAGGAAAGAAAGGAAGAAAGAAAGGAAGGAAGGTAGGAAGGAAGGCAGGAAGGAAAAGCCAAATCTGTATTTATAAAAAAACCACTGGGTGTGGTGCAAAAACTATGAATTCTATTACGCTGAGAAGAAAAAAAGAAATAAGAAAAAACCCCAACCACATAAAATTTGCATTTTGGACATTAAAAACGTGAGCTGTGGCAGCCCGTTTTTATGGCTGAACTATTCTACAATCTGGTTTTGTTGTCAGTCATGGATATGACCAGAGAACCATAATCAAAGAGGAGCTTAGAAAGGAAGAAACAAAAGACAGCATTGTTGTCTTTTAACAGCATTTTGTACCTTCATGAACAGTAGAATGCCATGGAGAGCCAGACAGGGGAAATGCAGCTCACTAGTAGAAAGCTAAGTGTTCCAGAGAAAAAAGTAGACTGCAGTCTAGCCTCATAAATTCCACTGTGTTTGGAAATACAAAAATGTCCTCTTTTGTTAACTACCTACATAGAGAGAAAGGAGAGCGGGGTGACGAGATCATGCCTAATCTCTCAGCATCTCTCCCTCTCTGTCTCTGTCTCTCTCTCTCTCATTGACCTTCATTCTAATTAACCTGCTCCCCTATCATTTCCCTCCTTTTCATTTCTGTCATTTCCATTTCACAGTATCACTGGTGTAGTGAAAAGAAACTCAGACACATTCTATTTAGAAAGTGCGTGTCTCACTAGGGGTGACAAGTCTTTCTTTGAGGTCATTTATCTAATTGCTCTTTGCAGATAAGAATTAATTAGCCCGATTATTTTTCTTAGTTTTTGGATGGGTTCCCCACCTGAAGAGAAGAAATTCCTTGGTGTCAGTGATTAATTGCTCAGCCAGAAGCTTACTGCCTCGCATTTGTAATAAATGCCGACCAACTCTTTAGGTCACATTAAGAACCAGACAGGTTGTGGTATAATGTACAGGATAATAAAACATGTGAATAAATAGGGGCAGCAGCATTTGATTTTGATTAAATATTTTAATACATGAAAGGATAAAGGAGTTTCAAGATGCTGAAGGTAAGAGCCCATTTAGGGCAGCTTTCCTCTTTACTTCATGAGGCACAAAACATCTCCAGATCAATGATAGCAAGAGACATTTTAGTGGAGGGTTTGTCTAACAAGACCCCAATGGTCTGTGGGGTTTTGCTTTCTGTTTTTGACTCTCTTTTTTATTTTTTCTGTCAGATAACATCTAAAAGTACAGGCACATTCAGAGCCTAGATCCCTTTTATTTCTAGAATAGAAAGAAATGAGGTTCTTCTTAGTTTACTTCCAAATTAATTTTTTTCCTTTTAAATTGGTGTTGTTGCTGGATGTATATGGAAGGTCCCTAGACCTCAAAACTCAATGAACAGGGGACCAAACCAAGACGTGATAAAGGCTGGCAATGTGAAGTAAATCTGTAAAGAAGGAACTCAAATCTGTGGGTGAATTTAGAAGCTGTCTTAGTTTGTTTTCTAGGACAAACTATCAAAGACTAGGTGGCTTAAGTAAGCAAAACTTATTTCCCATAGTTCCAGAGGCTGGGAAGTCCAAGATCAAGGCTATAGAAGATTCAGTGTCTGGTGAGAACCACTTCCTGGTTCACAGACTTGCCCTCTTGCTGTGTCCTCACATGCTAGAAGTGGAGAGCAAGGTGTATGAGGTCTTTTTTTAAAATAAGCGCACTAATCTCATTCTTGAGGGCTCCACCCTCATGAACTAATTATTTCTCAAAGAACCCATATCCTAATACCATTACATTGGGGATTAGGGTTTCAAAATATGGATTCAGGAAAGACACAAATATTCAGTCCATCACAGAAAGCAAGGTTTGCATTCTGTGGGCATTTCAGTTTCAGGACATAGGGGTTTCAAATAATCTATGAGTATTGCTTCCTTTTCCATCTTTGCAGTGGAATTCTATAGATACAGACATCTTAATGTTTGTGGCTATTTTAGAAAAAAAAGATAACAAGCCCTGGAGAAATTATGTACTTTATGAAAAGGTCATGCTCATTGAGCAAGTTAAGCAGAGCCAGATCTACAACAGACTGCTTTGGATTCCCAGGCCAATTTGCTGTATTTTTATTTTTACAAAATATATAATGACCTATATATTCATTAAGATAGAAGTGTTGAATGAGAATTATTTTTGAATAAAACTACTGTCCAAATAAAGTGGTATTTTCTTTAAAAAGAACCTCTCTATGAACTGGATGATTTGATTAGTAAAAAGGATGTTTTCTTTTTCCCCCCAAGAGGATAAATAATAGAAGATTTACTCTCATTAAGCAATGCTTCTGAAAATAATCAAATCCAACATGTTTTCTTTCCTTTAGGGAGGTCCAACATGTAATTAAGAAACTTGCATGATGACCTATTTAATCATTTTTATCCTATATTCTATTTTTTCCAAGGCTTACATGTACTAAAGGACCTGCACATAGTAGATCCTTAGTCAGCACATACTGAGTAAACAAGTGAAGGAAGCCATTAAATGCAACTATTGGTGAAGGGAGGCATCTATGGCATTCTATCTTCTCTTATCTCTTATTTCCAACTCGTCTTAAGTTACATAGAACAGGAAATAATGTTTCAGAAGGCTTCTAGTTCACCAATTTTAAATAAAAAAATTTGAGTGCAATGGTATGAATCTGTGATATCTATCCTGTGTGATTCAATAACACAACTGGGTGATCTCTTTTATGTCAAAGAAGGAAGTTATCTTGTCACTCCTTTAATAAGCCTGGTTTATCCACCTACAATTTCAGATTTTTCAGACCACCGTAAGGAGATTTTTAGATCTCATTTATTGGTTATGCTTATTGTCAAGCGCCTGTTTTTATATGCTTTTTTGTATACCTTCCCATAATCTCTGATTTCTGGTTAATTGTAAAGAAGGGAGTTTTCTTCTTCAAACACCTGTCAAGATTTCTACGGCTCTTCGACATGAGTGAATGCTTCTGTTTCCTTCCACTATCTTTTCACAAAAATGATGAAATTAGCTACCAAGCTGTTGAGCATAGATATTTAATGCTCTATTCTCTTCCTCTAGGGCTGTTGTGAAAGGATTATGGGCAAGGGTGACATTGTTTACAGTTTACATCAACATGTTTCAAATTTCCTTATCTCATGAGAGAACTAATTGTTCTGCAATGATTCAAAATGGACATTTGTTCCCTTTGGGGGGGGGGTCTAAATTGATAATTTATTCAGAAGACAGTAGTCGAAATGCCTGAATTCAAAATACAGGCAAATCTGTTGTGGGTCTAAAAACACAAAAATAATATGATGCAAAGAAATTTCAGTAGCCTTAGTGATCAAAAAAATGTGAAGCTGCTAATCTATCAAGCTGTTTCTATCTAAAGTTTAAAGAAAAGCTATATCAACAAGGGCCATGTTTCTCTACCTGTGACCCTTTTCTCAATCCATTGCCTTTCTTCATTAAACATTAAACAAGTTTTCAAGAAAAAAAAATAGAAAATCATATTGGGTGAAACACTGTGGATCTTCAAATAAAGAGGAATTTATAAAATGCTTTGAAAAGGCTTGTTATTTAGCAAACATTGTATATGCATGTGTTATGTAAAAGTCAAGTTTCCTGCAGACTCCTCTTTTGTTTATGTCTTGAACCTATAGGCCAAACTTGGAAACTAGATTTAATATGTACATTAGAACACTCCAAATTTATATTTCACAATAGTAATTACCTATGCAAATTGCATTCAACTTGAATACATACTTGAAGATCTGTTCAATAAAAATAAGCTATGCAAAAAAACTGATATCAAACCAAACCACACAATGTGTCTGACATACCTGTGTCATGAAGATACCACATGACACTCTTTTGGGCGATTTGAGGCCTCATCCAAAAATTTGGCAAATCACAGAATGTGGAATACTTCCTTTTTGCAGAAATATAGGGTCTAAAATCTTCTTTGAATAGAAAATTTGGAAACACATTTTCCTAATATAATAAGCTTCTTAAAATCCAACTTAAAAACAACATAGTTCATTAGTATAGAAGCAGAATAATCATTTTCCCTCTACCCTTCTGAGTTTTTAGCTGAGACCCCTGCAATAAAAGCCCGATTAACAAGAGAAAATCAAATAGGAGTTTATTAATAGACATATCTTGTTTATACAGGAGGCATAACCAGGGAAAAATGAGTAACTCTCAGAGGTAGCTTAGAACTCCGGCTTTGGTTGGGTAGTTGACTATCATCTAACTAAAGACAGAAGGAAAAAGATATGGAAAGACCAGTAATGGAGAGGTTACCTGGAAAAACAAGGTAAGCAAGAATATTTTATGCATATTTAAGTGATAATATTTTCCATTGGTAAGAGCCTAAAGTTGTCTCCAGGAATTAACCTTTGTCCTTCCTGGTTGCAAAAAGGAGAGACACCTTTATAAATTTATGTCCTGCTTTGAGGCAAAGAAGAAAAGACAGGAGCTTTTCTTGTAACTGCTTCATCTCAATTGCCTTCAGCTCAAAAATAATCCTTATGCTCAATCAGCATATTTTGGAGTGGTATATTCTGCTATCCTTCCTTAAAATAAAACTTTTTTTTTTTAAACCTATTAATTGTCAAATGGTGACCTGTGTTCTGGTCAGGGCTGTTTCTCTTTCTCTAGAACTGAGAGGCCCAGAGGGGAAAAAGTTTTTCAGGAGGTAGAATGGTGTATTTCTCATCCAGAAATCCCATTCAGGCAGAGCTCACAGATAGGGTAAGAGCCTGTTCAGAGGAGAAAGCTTATGGATATATCATAGATATCTAACCTATAGTGGTGAGCAAGGTCTGGACAAATAAAAGTCTCGAATACTTTCAAAAAACCTTTCCCAGGAACAGAACCTAACAGCAAACTCTGAGTAAGAAGCATAAATATCTTTAAAGATTTTCAACTCTTCTCATCAAATCAAGCTTTCTGAAGCTCTCCTTTGCTCTCTGCCACAGTTCATTTTTGTCTCATCTGCTTTGAGGCATCCTAACTTAATGCTATCTGATGATTTTCTTCTGCTATGAAATTGCTTCCTTGAGTCTATCTGACACAGTATCTTGTTTCTCTTCTGAGGCCATGTGATGTAAGGTTGACCCATTTAGTACAGAGCAAGCAAAAATGCTACGGCAGCCAGCAAGAGATTTGAGAAGGATTAGACAGACATTTAATGAGGAACAGAGGATGCACAGTAAAAGTTTAAAACCCCAAATCTTGAATCTCCAATTGCAGGAGGTTTTCTATAGCCCCACTTCACACAATGGCAGGCCCTAATGACTGAGGAATGGGTCCATCACCCAGAGCATACCTCAGCCTTCTTATTGGTAGTGTCTTCATTTAAATAAACTCAGACCTAGTGAATTTTGGTCTGTCAAATACTGTCATTGTCTCCTGCCCTTCCTGCTTCTACTTGTAGTTTCTGCTTCTCTAGTCCTGTTTTCAAAGACCCTTCTTTGTAAACTTCCCTACCTTTGCCTTCCTCAAATTTCCTAATCAGATTAGGCCTCCAGGCAAAAAGTGAATGAGTATCCACAGGGCTGCAGAGACCCTGTTGCAGTATCTTGTTCTCAGCACTCACTGTGAGAATCTCCATCAGTTAAAGAGATCTTTTAGCATTATTTTCCAGACTGAAAAGTTTGAGCTGGTCTGCTCACTGATATCTGTACAGTGAACAGTATTAGGAAATATTATATATATACACACACACACATATGCCTATAGATATATGTATATATACATGTATATATACTCTATATACATATCACTATTTTTTTTCTCTATCCCCCTTTGCCAAGGTTGTAAATAACTTCTCTGTCAATAAGAAACTTGTCTCCATGATCTTCAATATATTTACTGTTTTGCTTAATCATTGTACTTACTTGTTTAATGGAACCACTCTAACAAATCTAACAAATATTCTGGCCATTTTCTCCACTCACCACCAGGATCTCTACCCACATCCACCTCTTCCTAGCCCCTACATACCCGTGCCCCCCCTCACCTTTCCTTGTACACATCAACCCTGCTGTTTCCTGCATTTGGGAAAGGCAAGGGGAGGGATGGGAAAATTAGAAGTTCACGGAAGAGAAGACGTGAAGGGAAGATGTAAGGCAAAGCAGGAAGGAAGGGAAAACAAAAGAAAGGAGTCTAACAGTTTTGTAAAATATTGTAAAAATGTATTACTAAAAGGTGAAATAAAAATACAATCGCGATTTTTGTTTACTAGGTTCAGTAGACAAGAAATTACTCTGCCAATTTGCTATAAATACTTCTAAATGTTTTCTCTCAATTTCAGTATGTCATTGCAAGCAGTTCAAGGACAAGCTCATGGGTAGTTATAAACTTCAAAATAATTTGTATGTGTCCAAGTCCAAATTAGACTTCTATCATCATTATATTACTTTATGCATGTATGTTAAATTAACTTGTTTTTTTTGAATGGGTGTGTGGATTACTCAAGAGCAAGTAGCTAGTGAGTAATTATAGCAGAGGAAAGTCGTACAGTGTTAGGTATCAAGTGACATACAGATCAAATGACATACCTGATTTTTTTTTAACCCACTTACAGACTCACTCTTTGTAAGTTGCTTGCTAATATGATGGGAAATCTTGTATGAGCTTTCAAAAATTTTCATTTCTTAGCTAATGAGAGATTATTTTATATTTATAATTACATTACTATCTCTGTAGAGTGTAGAGTGCTCTTTGCTACTTTTTTTGTTTTTGGGATAGATCTTTAAAAGCTGGTTGGTAGGGATTTCTTCTATGTGATGTATCAAATTTCTCTGCAATTTTCTTTGCAAAAGTTTTCCTAGTTTATTGTTTGTCTTAAAATAGAAGTTAAACATTTGTATTTGGCCCAAGTCTACCGTGTTATTTGTTGTTGCTTCCTACCTTCCTAACATGTTTTAACAAGTCTTTTCTGTATCTAAATTATAAAAGATATTCTCCAAGGGCTTTTGTTATTGGTTTTCTCCCCTAGTTTGCACAACTACTCTAGCAAGTGTATTTTTGTGTTTTATTTTACTTAAGAGGTTGTGGGTTATTCCTAATTTTATTTCCAAATGCCAAGCCAGTTGTTGAATAATCCATCTTTCTCTCCTGGGTTGGAAGTTCAACCTTTATAAAATACATATTGTACACAGGCATGGATAAATCTTGGGAACTTCTAATTTTCTAATGATCTATCTGCTGATTCTCTATCTGTAACATGCTACTTAAATTGCTGTTGCTTTACAGTAAATTTTGATTCCTGACAGAGCAAATCCTCTCTAATTATTCTT